>JACGDI010005533.1:280173-300058 GCA_014898725.1 Jacaranda copaia
TTAATAGCGCGTGCCACTTGGTACAATCTTTGTCACCAACTTTGGTAGGGAAGCGCCTACCCAGAATACTGTTCATCCTGAAAATCAAGAGATGATACCATCTGAAATAGTACCTAAATTGGAAATGACCAATGAAAACCAGGCAAGGAGAAAAGCTCTCTACACTCGATAGGGGCATATTAGACATATCATCCACTAAGAGAAGGCTATAAATACCTCACTACCAGTCAATCTCCAAGTAATGCCAAATACACTATACGCTCCTAATCTTCTATTCGATTATCTTCTTTCGGCCATAATTAACTTGATCATTGGAGTGCCTTTGCCGAGGGCACCTTAGGTAGTTTGACGTTTGCTATTGTTGCAAATCTCAGACATCGAGAAAGATGGCTGTTGGATCATTCGATCTCCCTGGTCAAATTAGCCTAAACACAACCCAATTCACTAAATACAACTTTCAACCTCATCAATATTGATTATTAGCCGTGAATTGAGATATTCACAATATTATTTTAAACATTACTTAATTAATTACTATTAATAATATTAATAAAATAGATTTTAAAAATTTTATTTATGCAACCCTCCAAATACATCATGTTAACAAATTACATTAACTTAATTATAGTTAACCACTGTCGTTTAATTAATATTTATTATTTAAATTTAATAATTTTTATTCATCTCATCACATTGTTATGTTGTATTCTTTCCTGAATTTTATTTTATTTTAAAAAAATTCAAAATTAAATCACACATCATTTCAACACAATCATATATCAATAATTTCAACTACATATATACAAACATCAATCATACATATATATATATATACATATATTTACTAAAGTTTAAAATACATTTTTATCCTATAAGCCCAACCAAAAGAATAAAATCCCAAAACACCCAAAAAAATTTCAAAAAACCAACCAAACATGGTGATACTTTTTGTATCATCGTACTGTTTCTGACCTGTACCCTGAAACGTAAGAAAAAGGAAATCTGAGGCACCAGCGCGCTAGTCCGTATTCTGGTCCCCACTTTCCCTATGCTCACCTAGCTCCTCAGCTCACTCTCTCTCCCCGCCCCAAAGTCACATCTCACTCTCATTTACTCCACTCTCTCGCGTATTTCATTTAATATTTAATATATTATTTTATCAATTTTTTATATATAATTAATAATTTAATACTTTTTGTACAACTTAATACATATCCTTTTATTTAATATTATTTATATTAATTATTACATTTTTATATTAAATTATTTATTAAAACAGTAAACATATTAATAATTATGTATTTATTAAGATATAATTGATTATTTAGTTAACTGTTATTATAGTTTATAGTTAAATATACTATTAATTAAAGTCTTATTGTATTACTATTTATATTAGTAAATAGATTAATTATTGGAAGTGAATTGAGATATTCACACTATTATTTTAATTACTACTTAATTCATTACTATTAAAAATATTAATAACATAAATTTTAAAAAATATATTTACGTAAACATGCGTAATACATCATGTTAACAAATTATAGTAGCTCAATTACAGTTAACCGCTGTTATCTAGTTAATAATTATAATTTTAATTTAATATTTTTTATTTATTTCATCAAATTATTATGGCCATGTTATTTTCTAAATTTTATACTATTTTATTTAATTAAATTTATTACATATAAATTCAATACAACCATATATCAACAAATATATACATACATACATCAATCATCCATATATATATATGTAATTATTAAATTTTAAAAAAATATATTTTTATCCTATAAACCCAATAAAAGAGTAAAATTTCAAACCATCTTTTTCTAAAATATTGTTCAAATAATATCTTAAAACCAACCAAACATATCGATAATTTGATATAATGCGGTGTTGTTGTTGTTTTTTTTTTAATATATATTATTAAATTCTCATACTCTTTTATATACCTTTGTTTGTCTTGGCTCCTTTTTCTTTATTTTGCTTCTTGTCAATGAAATTAAATTAAGGGTGCAAATGAGTTGAGTCGACTTGTGAGCTTCATGAGCCGAGTTCAAGTTAGCTCAATTTGAGTTCGAGTTGTTTCAAGCTTGAGTTGAGTTGAATCAAGCTAGAGCTCTAATTCGAATCGATCTTAAGCTGTCTGTATTTAGGATGGAGGCTCATGAGCTAATATATAATTAAATATTATTTTTTATTTTATTAATAAATATATATATATTATATTAGTATTTTTTTTTAAGTTCAAGCTCAAACTCAAGTTCGAACTCGAGCTTGTGGTTATTTACAATTAATTTATCAATTTGAACCTTATTGTGACGAGTTGACCTGATTTTTTAATTTCTGTCAAGCCAAACTTGAACTTAAAATTTTAGACTAATCGAGTTCAAGCTCAAACTCAAGCCATATATATATATATATATATATATTTGAGTTGAAAATCAAAAATTTTATCCAAACTCAACTCGACTTGACTCGATTATACCCTAAGTGTAACACCCCTAAAAATTTTCATGATTGCATTTATATATATTGCCATTATTTGAATTTTATGAATTTTGTTTATTAATTATTTTCAAAACTTTTATGGTCAAATTATAATTTTTACATAATTGATTTCATTTATTTGAAATTGTTGGGGCCGAATTGCTATTTTTGGGGACTTGATTGCACATTTTTAGAAAAATTTGAGGCTTGCATAAAAGACCCTAAGTCAACTAGAGTTTCAACCTTATTTCTTCTAAATTCTTAGACGTAATTGCAAGACTCTAAATTCTTTGGGGACTAAATTACAAAAATAAAAAACTTGGATTTTAAAATCTAGCAATAGGATTTCATTTTCATTTTTCACCATTTTTCCTCCCCTTCCTTATCCTTTTTCACTTCTTCATTGCGGCAACTTCACCCCCGGTGATCTTCTCACCGGCGATGCACCTCACCAATCTGAACTAATTAATCACCTCCCCTCACCTTCGACTTCACCACCATACTACATGCACAACTAAACAACCATTGGAGTCACCATTATAGGAGATTGAGAGAACTTTAACGGCGAAGCAGCTTGGTTTTGAGTTTTTCGACGACAAACGTCAATTCTAAAGGGCGGTCTAGGTAGTACTCGATGAGGGGAAGAACGTGGAGGCATTTCATGTTTGTGAAATGCGTCGGCAAAGGCAAAAATAGGTGGTGGAGCTTGTAAACCATGAAGATTTTGGGGTAATTTTTGGAGGTTTTTCAGGCGGCCATGGTTGGAACTAACAGTACTTTTGGAAAGCTCCTGATGAGAGGCATCTCTAGGTGGTAGAGTTGAACTTTCTAGTAACAGCAGCGGGGAGACAATTCTCTCATCTTGACGTGACGATTGCACATGTGCTATTGTTTTGTGGTTTTAGAATTTTGGTGGCAAATTTGGATTTTTAACTTAGTTGTACCTTGTTATATATATGTTTATATGTTGTACCTTACCTTATTTAGTTTTGTACCTTGCATAGAATAGGATTTTGGGATGGATGAATGATTAAATATATATATGCATGTGTTGTTGAGCCCTATGCAATGAATAACGAATGTGAATTATGGACCCAGATTTATGCATAATGCCAAATTGGACTTTAATCATGGTATTAAAGATTATATTATAAGTTCGAATGGTATTTGATTAGGAATTAACCATGTGTATGGGTATGATTATGTTATGACCATAATTTTGTATATAAGAATGAGATTAATGGAATTATATAATTTTGAGATATTGGTTAAAATGATGAAAGATTGTATAATTAAAGACCAGTATATCCTGATAAGTGGAACAAATGTGGAATTTGAGCCATACTTAGGTAAAATTAATGTTGTTAGCCATTTGTGAGATGACAACACTGTTTAAGTTTTGAACTATCATGTTAATGAGTTAATTAGTAACTTTGGATTAATAATAAGCACGACGATGATGTATTAAAAAGTCAAACATGGATTTTAACTATAATTATGCTCTCTTCGTTAGGTGACAAGGAGTTGGGAATCGAGAATTAGTAAAATGTTGACTTTTGACTACATCTTTGGGATAACTAAAGTGAGGGTTTGCCATTTGGCCTCATCACATTTATTTGTTCTTATGGCATAACCTCTGTGAGGATTAATGTGCTTGACTGTACCTACTTGTAACTTGCTTAATTCTACTTGCTTATTTATTTGAGATTCAACTTGATTTTGTACTTGATCGTACTCGATTTTTTAATTATGTACCTGTGGGTGGGTTAGTATTTATGTCACCATGTTAAGTCATTCTTGTTTGTCCTGGCGCCCAGAACTCCTATCTATCTTGATTGGTATTTGTTTTACTATTACTGTTCTGTAATTAGATGCCTTACTAGCACACTCGATTCTCATATCCTGCTATCTGGCCTGTTAGCTTGACTATATTTGCTTGTCATTCATATACTTCCTTGTCGGCATATTAGATTGCTTGATTCATACTTATTATACTTGCCATACTTATTATACTTATCATACTTACATAGAGATAGTAGTAGGACTGACTGCCAATCCTATGCAAAATGCTGGGATATATAGGACATGTCTTGTAGTCCGCCTAGGTGTCCACGATACACTAAGAATTTTTCCCTAGGTATCGGTGGTGTGCTAGGGATTTCTTCCTGGGCATCACAATGTGCCATATAGTCTGTGTAGTCACACTAATTGTATACCGAGCTGTCACACGTAGAAGTACTTGTTTGAATGGTATAAGGTGAATCAATATGCATATCTTACTTATTCTATTAAAATGCATATACTGTAAGGGATTACTCGTTGTACTCGTTCTTGCTTGCTTGTAACTGCCCTTGGACCAATAAGGTAGGAGAGCTTTCTATTATTATTATCGTTCTTGCTTGAATCGTAACTACACTTGCATTGCTTATGATTTTAAATCTGTTAAGATGTTCTCTTTCCTTAATAGATTCATATTACTGCTTAACTGTATACCCCTTGTTATTGGACTTACCCCTGTTTCCCTTAAATTTTGCAGATAGGACTACATAGGAATGAAAGTTCGAATCTAGCATGAAGAGATGCTCTATTTTGTAATAGTTTAGATGTGCTTGTGTACTTATAGGCCTTAAGAATGTTACGTGTGATCCTTAGAGATGTTGCGATGTATCAGAAACACTAAGGATACTTTGGGATTGTATATATATTTTGTTGATATTTAAGAATGAACCTTTGACTTGATCACAATCATTTTGTAAGTAATGAATGAGATGATAATTTTTATTGCTTGTGGTATATCGTCATTTGAAAGAAAATTTATGGTTTGTTGTTGGTGTTTCAGGTTCAGACTTAAGATTAAATTATTTTGATATCTCAGCTTGGGGTTCCCTTAAGTGGGGTGTCACAGGTGGTATTAGAGCCCAAGTTTAGATGACCTAGGCATTGAACATACAATAGAACTTATAGTGACTTCTATTTGGGTTAGCTCAAAGGCGTACTTAGGGGTATGATAGGGTTGTTAGAGTATAGCAGGATCATTAAAAGATAGTTGAACCCTAAGGCTTGAGTTTAGATTATATTGCTTGATATTGATGAAACAAATCTTTGTTATTTATTGCAGAATGGCTAGTAGCTCTGGCAAAGGAAAGGCACCTGATAATGATCAGGGCAAAGAAATCTATGAAGATAGAATTAAGACACTAGAGAAATAAAAGAAACACCTCAGAAAGATTTGCTGAACACTAGAGAAAAAGTGTTATGGGTAGCATGAACACCTCAGACAAGCTTGAGAAGAAGCGCTTACACTAAGGGGAATGCTGGGTGCCTGAGACTATCACAATGATCGTGTCATAGGTGACTTGAACGAGAGCACCTTCGGATTAGTATAGCGAAGGCACAAATTCAAGAGCTTTGCAACCTACGGACTAATATAGAAGCAACATTACAAGTATTGTAGTCTAACTATAGGAGGTCAGTTGATATTCTCCACCTGCCAATGGACGAGATGGGCCAAATGATGGAGTACTACGGTAGGGCCATTGACTAGGTTATTGATGATGGCGTAGGAATTGATGTTAACGCTGAACCCTTAGGCATCTACTCGGCCTCAATGCCCGATCACAGATAAGGGCTACAATAGATAGAGTAACCTGAGGTGGAACTCGAAGCCAATACCTATTCCTGAGGTTGAACTAGAAGCAGAGCTAGAGGAAGAATTTCAGGAAGAACTAGAGAAAGAGCTTGAAGAAGTCTTTAATGCTAACCCTATTCCAGAAGCCCCAGCTGTGGTACTACTCAAGTTCAATGAGGGGGATAAACTAGACTTGAACCTCATATGGGACCTAAACCTTGAGTGGGACAACTTCGATCAGTGGAGAGAAGACGAGCTAGGTGTAATATCTGACGTCACTAGTGAAGAAGATTATAACTAGGTTTTGGGTGTCTTAGGAGTTGCTGTATGCGAGTGGGGTTTTAGCTTATAGCATGACTATCTTTGTTTTTCTTGTTTCATATATGTAGGTATATTTTCACTGCCCTCTCAATTTTATTCCGATTGGACAGTTGGCTGGGTTAGTTTTTTGTATTTGAATGTGACTTTTAACTATGATGGTATTAATATAATGTTAACAACTTCTATTTATGATGACTATATATTAATTTTCTTGTTGGTCTTAAGTTATTTAAGTTTTGGTGGTTGATCTATCTTGTTCTTATTTTCTTTACTCAAATGATGATTGGGTTATGTTAGCTGAAGCTCAGTTTGCGGCTTGTGTTCGTAGGGTTGAAATCTTCAAAAAATAATAGCTTTAAGGAGTAGTGGTGATGCTCCTGCACCCACAAGAATAGGTCTGAAAGGAAGACCCCTGGGTTATCGAGCTCATGCACCTCGTGCTCCCGATTGAGGAGCACCTACTTGTCCATATCACCTGCTCGATGAGAATGTTTCTCAAACTCCCGTGATGAACTAACAAAATAAGAATCCTCCGGCAGAGCCAGTATATCACGAGAGACAAGGCATGGGCAATTAGCTCATCAACTAGCAGGTAGAGCTGGAGTAGTAGAAATAGATCTAGAAGATTGAGCTTTGGAAGAATTTCTGTGATTTTAGCCCCCAAAATTCTACGAACAGCTAGATGATTGTAAAATAGAAGAGTGGCTGAAAGATTTAGACAATATATACAAAACTTTGAGATATCCGGGTGAACAGAGGGTATGGTTTGCCATATTTCTTTTAGTGGGGCCAGCAAGGAATTGGTGAAAAATTATTGGATATAGATGGACAGAGGCAGGAACTCCTCATACTTGGGAGAATTTCACTCAAGAATTCAAGGACAAGCATATGCCTTTGGTGACCAAGCAAACACAAGAAAGAGAATTTACAGACATGATTTAAGGGAATCAATTTGTTAGCAAGTACAAGGCCATATTCAGCTGTTTAGCTCCATATGCCCCATCTGTCCAAGGAGATGAGAGTCTACAACTTAGATAATTTATATAAGGCATACGATTGGAGCTAAGAAGAGGCTTAGCTACTTAGGAATTACATAATTTTAATTTAGCTTTGAGCAAGGCCTTACAACTAGAGGTGAAACTACAAGAAATCTGTAAGATTAAAGACCAAAGCTAAAAAGGGAATTTGCACTTAGGAGAGGCACAGTGGCATTGGCAAAAAGCAACCCAAACTTCAAGTTAGAGGTGTTTCCCAACAAAATCCCTAGACTAATAAGATGACAAAGTCTGATCATGGTAAAGCACTAGGAAATATGATTACTGTGGAGCACTGGGCCACGATGAGATGGAATGCTTGAAGAAGCAAAGTAAATGCTTGCGATGTGGAAGTGATCAGCATTTCATAAACAATTGCCATGAAATGCGAGGTCCACCACTTGTAGAGAAAGGGAAACAAGTAATAGGAACTGGCGGGAAATAAAAGATCTGGGCAGACGCCTAAGCTCTTATGGGTGAAGATGTTCCTAATCTTAACAACGTGGTAGAAGGTATAATTTCTATCTCTGATATTCCTAGTAAAGTATTGTATGACCTTAGTGCTTCACATTCCTTTATATATGTGGCATTATCTCATAAATTCAATATGCTACCCAAGAGAATGACTTATCAAATAGTGGTTAGAACACCTTTGGGTGAAGGGCTAGTAATAGACATTATGTATTGAGATTGCCTAGTTATGATTGTTGACTAAGTGTATACCACTAATCTTATACAGATGCCTATACAAGGTTATGATGTGATACTTAGGATGGATTAGCTATATTATCACCAAACATAGGTGAATTGTTTCACCAAGTGTATTACCCTTGGTGGAGAGATGTTAATATCAACACGCCACACAGTTGATAACACACCCCAATACCGATAATCTCGACGATAGAGGCTAGACAAATTTTGAGAAAAGGTGGGCAAGAATTTTTGGCGTACCTTACTAATAAGCTATGGGACACTATGAAGTTGAAGAATGTGGAAGTGGTACCCAAGTATCCAGAAGTATTCCTTGAAGAATTAAATTCGTTGCCCCTAGATAGAGAAATTGAATTTGTCATTAACACTTTACTGGGAGCTATACTATTTTCAAAGACCCCTTATCGAATGGCCCAACAGAGCTTAAAGAGTTGAAGAATCAGCTTTAGGAACTGTTGGCAAAGGGATTCATTAGACCGAGCACATCTCCATGGGGAGCCCTAATACTATTTGTTAAAAAGAAGAATGGGACCTTAAAGATGTGCATCGATTATTGGGAATTAAACAAGGTCACTATTAAGAATAAGTACCATTTACCCCATGTAGAAAAATTGTTCGATATACTACAAGGGTCGAGGATCTTGTCAAAATTTGATCTAAGACAAGGGTACTATCAATTGAAGATCAAGAAAAAAGATATTCCTAAGACTGCTTTTAATTCTCGATATAGTCATTTTAAATTTATGGTCATGCCTTTTAGGCTGACCAGTACACTAGCAGTATTTATGGACTTCATGCATCGGGTTTTCAGATCGTATTTGAACCAGTTCATAGTCATTTTCCTCGACAACATTCTGGTGTTCTCCAAATCTAAAGAAAAACATGCTAAATACTTGCACATAGCATTTAGGACTTTGAAGGAACATCAGCTATATGCTAAATTTAGCAAGTGCAAATTCTGGATAGAGACAATAACCCTTTTAGGGCATGTCATCACTCAGAATAGGATCAAAGTTTACCTCTCTAAGGTGGAAGTAATAGTCAACTAGAAGCACCTTTGTAATGTTATAGAAGTTAGAAGTTTCATAAGGTTAGCCAGCTATTATCGAAGATTTTTTTAGGATTTCTTTAATATAGCCAGCCCTTGATCAAGTTGACACATAAAAAATTAGCCTTTTGACTAGAATGATGATTGCAAAAGGAGCTTTCAGGAGTTAAAATAATGGTTAACTATAGCTCTGGTGCTAGCTCTTTTGGACAACTTAGAAGGCTTTGTGGTGTATACAGATTCTTCTAATAAGGGGTTGGGATGTGTGTTGATGCAAAAGGGACATGTTATTGCCTATGCCTCTAGGAAATTAAAACCCCATGAAGAAAATTACCACAACACATGACCTAAAGCTAGCTACGGCAACATTTACATTACTAAAGTAGAGGCATTACCTCTATGGTGCTATTTTTGAGGTGTATACGAGCCACAAGAGCTTTAAATACCTGCAGTTATAGAAAGAACTAAACATGAGGCTACACCTATGGATGGAGTTCTTAGGGGACTATGATTTCTTGATCACCTACCACCCTAGCAAAGCTAATGTAGTAGCCAATGCATTCAGCTAAAAAGTTGGGTTGACTCATTTGCAAGCAATAAAAACATCTAGAGGTAGAAAGTTGAGTTCTATACTAAAATTTAAGCAGCATGCTTGGGTCGTTGGGATGAAAGTACAGCCAGAACTATAGGATAAAATTCAACGAGCTCAGGCTGGAGATGAATGGTTACTAAAATAGAAAGAAAATATCAAGAGTGCTGAAGGATCTGAGTTCAATGTCAATGATCAAAGCACCCTTCTATTTTGAAAAAGGATATGTGTGCCGAAAGAAATCAAAGAAAAACTATTGAAGGAGGCACATAAGACCAGATATACAATACACCTAGGATGAGCTAAAATGTATCGAGATTTAAAGAAATAATTCTAGTGGGAGATTATGAAGAGAGATATAGTAGATTATGTACAAAAGTATCTAACTTGTCAACTGGTGAAGGCAAAGCACCAACGACCTTTAAGGTTGCTGTAACCACTCTCAATTCCTAACTGAAAATAGGAATAGGTCACTATAGACTTTGTGACTGGATTGTCAACATCTTGAGAAAAATATGATAGTGTCTGGGTTGCAGTGACCGCTTGACTAAGTTAGCACACTTCTTGCTAGTAGGAACACATTATCAGGTCAAAAATCTAGCAGAACTATACATTAAGGAAATTATTTGACTACACAAAGTCCTAGCCAATATTGTATCATATCGCGATCTGAAATCTACATCGAGACTCTGGAAGAGTCTACGATTGGGAATAAAATTAAAGTTTAGTTCTACTACCCATCATCAAACAGACAGGCAATTGGAATAAGTTATACAAATTTTGGAGGACATGCTAAGAGCTTATGTACTAAAATTTAGAGATAATTAGATGGGGCACCTTTTATTGATTGAATTTGCCTATAATAATAACTATCAGTTAATAATTCAAATAGCACCGTATGAAGCTCTGTATGGCAGAAAACACGATCTCTAATACACTGGGATCTGGACAAACACAAGGCTGGCATTTATTAGTTTTCAAATACCATAAAACTTGAGTTGATATAAGAGATAATTAAGAAGGTACAAGTGATCAAACAAAAAATGAGAGCGGCCTAGGATAGATAGAAGAGTTATGCAGATAACAAGAAGAAAGATCTGGAGTTTGAAGTTGGAGATCAGGTATTCCTCAAAGTTCTCCTAAGAAAAGGAGTCAAAAGAATTGGTAAAGATGGAAAACTTAGCTCGAGGTATGTTAAGCCCTATGGGATCTGTGAAAGGGTGGGACCAATTATGTATTATCTCAGATTACCCTAAGATCTTAAAGGAATGCTTGATATCTTCCATGTTTTGTAACTTTAGAAGTACTATCTTGACTTTTCTCACATTATATCACTTGAATGCATGCAATTGAAAGGTGATCTAACATATGAAGAGCAGCTCGTACATGTCTCGGATCGACAAGTCCGAGAACTCAAAAATTGAAAAATCCCATAAGTGAAGGTGTAGTGGCGCAACCATAACATTGAGGAAGCAATATGGGAAAGAGAAGATCTCATGCGCCAACAATATCCTCAACTTTTCCAAGCTCAGGTGAGAATCTAGGGACCAAATTCTTTTAAAGGGGGAAGTCTGTAACAGCCCTAGAAATTTTCATGATTGCATTTATATATATTACCATTATTTGAATTTTATGAATTTTATTTATTAATTATTTTCAAAAATGTTATGGTCAAATTATAATTTTTACACACTTGATTTCATTTATTTGAAACTTTTGGGGCCGAATTGCTCTTTTTGGTGACTTGATTGCACATTTTTAGAAAAATTTGAGGCTTGCATAAAAGACCCTAAGTCAACTAGGGTTTCAACCTTATTTTTTCTAAATTCTTGGAATTAATTACAAGACTCTAAATTCTTTGGGGACTAAATTGCAAAAACTAAAAATTTGGATTTTAAAATCTGGTAGTAGGATTTCATTTTCATTTTTTTTACCATTTTTCCTTTCCTTCCTTTTCCTTCTTCATTTCTTCACCGTGGCAGCTTTACCCCGGCGATCTTTCCACCGGTGACACACCTCACTAATTTGAACTGATTAATGACCTCCCCTCACCTCCAGCTTCACCACAACACTACATGCACGGTTGAACAACCGTCGATGGAGTCATCATAAGAGAAGACCAAGAGAGCTTTAACGGTAGAGCAGTTAGGTTTTGAGTTTTCTGACAACTAACATCAGTTCTAAAGGGTGGTCTAGGTAGTACTCGATAAGGGAAATAATGTGGAGGCATTGCATGGTGGTGAAATATGGTGGTGAAGGTAAAAATCGATGATGGAGCTTGTAAATCATGAAGATTTTGGGGCAATTTTTGGAAGGTTTTTTGGTGGTCATTGTTGGAACTAAGGGTACTATTAGAAAGCTCTCAGTGAGTGGCATCTCTAGGTAGTGGCGTTGAACTTTTTGGTGGCGGTGGAGAGATAATTCTCTCACCTCAACAAGACGATCGCACTTGTGTTATCAATTTGTGGTTTTGGAATTTTGATAGTGAATTTGCATTTTTAACTTAGTTGTACCTTGTTATATATATGTTTATATGTTGTACCTTACCTTATTTAGCTTTGTACTTTGCCTAGAATAGGATTTTGGGATGGATGAGATGTTTATATATATATATATATGCATGTGCTGTTGAGCCCTATACAATGAATGAGGAATGTGAATTATGGACTTAGATTTATGTATGATGCCAAATTAGACTTTAATCATGGTATTAAGGATTATATTATAAGTTTGAATGGTATTTGATTAGGAATTGGTTAGGAATGAACCATGTGTATAGGTAGGATTATGTTACGACCATGATTTTGTGTATAAGAATGAGATTAATTATGGAATTATGCAATTTTGAGATATTAGGTTAAAATAATGAAAGATTGTATAAATAAAGACTAGAATATCTTGTTAAGTGGAACAGATGTGGAATGCGAGCTATACTTGGGTAAAATTAATGTTGTTAGCCATTGTGAGATGATAGCACTATTTAAGTTTTGAACTTTCATGTTAATGGGTTAATTAGTAATTTTAGATTAATAATAAGAGTGATGATGATGTATTAAAGAGTTGAACATAGATTTTAAATGTAATCATGCTTTTTTCGTTAGGTGATGAGGAGTTGGGAATCGAGAATCAATAAACTATTGACTTTTGACTACATCTCCGGGATAACTAAGGTGAGGGTCTGCCATTGGGCCTTATTACATCTATTTGGTCTTGTGGCATAACCCCTATGAGGGTTAATGTGCTTGACTATACCTACATGTGACTTGCTTGATTGTACTTGCTCATTTATTTGAGATCCATACTTGATTGTGCACTTGATCATACTTGATTATTTGATTGTATACCCCTGGGTGGTTTAGTACTTGTATCACCTTGTTAAGTCGATCTTGTTTGTTCTGGCGCCTAGAACTCCTATCTGTCTTAATTGGTACTTGTTTTGTTCGATACTATTACTGTTCTATTATCAAATGCCTTGCCAGCATACTCAATTGTTGTATCCTGCTATCTGGCCTGTTGGCTTGACTGCACTTGCTTGTTGCTTATATACTACCTTGTCGGCATATTCGATTGCTTGATTTGTACTTGCCATACTTGTTGTACTTGTAGTACTTGTGTGGAGATAGTACTAGGGCCAAGTGTCAATCATATGCGGAATGCTGGGATACATGGGACATGCCTTGCAGTCCACCTGGGTGTCAATGATACACTAAGGATTTTCCCTTGGGTATCAGCGGTGTGCTAGGAATTTTTTCCTGGACATCTTAGTGCGCCATACGGTCTGTATGGGCTCACTAATTGTATTTCAAGTTGTGACAGTTGGAATTACTTGTTTGAATGGTATAAGGTGAATTGATATGCTCTTACTTGTTCTGTTGGAATGCGTATACTATAAGGGATTACTTATTGTACTCGTTCTTGCTTGTTTGTAACTGCTCTTGGAGCAATAAGCTAGGAGAGCTTTCTATTGTTATTATCGTTCTTGCTTGAATCATAACTGCACTTGTACTGCTTGTGATTTTAAATCTGTTAAGATGTTCTCTTTCCTTGACAGATTTCTATTACTGCTTAACTGTATACCCCTCACTGAGTTCATTGGACTTACCCCCATTTCCCTTAAATTTTGTAGAAAGGACTGTATAGGAATGTAAGTTCGGATCTGACATGAAGAGATGCTCCCTTTTATAATTGTTTAGATATGCTTGTGTACTTATAGGCCTTAAGAATGTTATGTGTCATCTTTAGAGATGTTGTGATGTGTCAGAAATGCTAAGGATACTTTTGGATTGTATATATATTTTGTTGATATTTAAGAATGAACCTTTGACTTGATTACTATCATTTTGTAAGTAATGAATGACATGATAATTTTTGCTACTTGTTGCATATCGTCATTTGAAAGAAATTTTTGTTGGTGTTTTAGGTTCAAATTTAAGATTGAATTGTTTTGATATCTTAGCTTGGGATTCTCCTGAGTGGGGTGTCACACTAAGTGCATGTTTGGTTTTGTTTTCAAAGCCCCTTTTCATTTTCTCCTGAAAATAAAAATAGAAAGCTATTAACTTCTCCTCTATTTTCACAGATATTTTCATTTTCAGCACATTTTTCCAAACAGACTATTACACTTTCTCTCTATTTTGACTTTTCATTTTTTTCTACTTACATTTGCACAACTTTTAATACAAACATACCATATTTTTTAAATATAACTCATTTTTAACCCTACATTATCATTACATTTTAAACAAAACTTTCAAACAACATTTTATTTTCAAAAATACATTTATATTTAATTTTTCATTATTTCTTTTTACCAAAAAATAAAAATATACATAGAAAACAAAATCATACGGCCCCTAAATTAAATAGGTACTTTTCGAGAGTAGACAACACAATAACAACGCATCAGTACGTTTGGAGAGTAGAGAGTACAATGAGAAAGCTTGAAATGGAGAATAGAGATAAGCATCATTAATCGTGAATCATGACAATGGCGCCAATAGTTCTTTTGGCTCGTTTATGTGCATGTCTTAAAATTTTAATAATATAAAATAAATGAAATATTTATTTATTTTTCCACATTATATTGTATAAATTTTCATAATTTCAATCTATGCATTTAAATTTTTATACAAATAAAATAAAAAAATATGATAAAGTAGTAATAGTAGCTAGGGTCATAGAATGGCGATAGCAAATTGTAAATGGTGTAAACTATAAGGATTAAAAACAAATAAATAGAGTATCTTAGAAAGATCCTCTAGAAATGAACTAGAAATAAAATCATCTTAAATCGTTTGTTGTTATAGTACGATGATTTAAGGAGAAAAAGAAGTCCAACTTTTACACATGGACATAAATCAATACATAAAAATCAAAACCTGAAATATGTTCACATTCTAATATGCAACTAGGTCTTTGGACCAACCTAAATATAGTTATTACAGATGGACATATAAACAAATTTGAAAATACTTAGATAACCTTTTTGTTTTTTTAGGGAAAAGGCAAAGAATCCAAGATCCCAATTAAAAAAATGTTGATGACAAAATATTAAGTAATAATGTAAAAGTTGTCACTAATTATATATTAAATAGTAAAAAATTTTATTTTGTCACTCTAATAATTTTGAAAAACTTGATAGTAACAAGAATCAGGACAATGTTGTCACTGTTAATAATTAATGACGCTTGTAAAAGATAGCTTAGCGATGAAATTTTTTAATAAAAAATTATAATAATAATTTTTATTATCATTGTGTTGTCATTATACATGTGTCATTAATTATCAATAATGATAATTTAAAATATCAATTCTTCTTATTATGAAACCATATTGTGACAAAATAATAATTATTATCTTTTAAAAGTATCACTAGTGATAAAATAAAAATTATTGTAACTAAATATATGTTACTAGTAACAAAATCTTTTGTATTATTCCTTTTTTTCTATCTAATCTTATATATTTTTGTTGCATTTTCAAATCAATCAAATATATAATTTTCTAAAATCCTAGCAAATAAGGTGGGAATTAAAAACATGATAAACTTATAATTAAATCAAATTGCATATATTTGAATTTTGAAGTTCAATCAAATGTGTTGAGGGTTCATTACATTAACTTCCGTAAAGCATGTCTAAATTTTTAAATTTTTCAATCCTCGAATAAACATAATTATTATAACATTTTCCACAATCACAATCATTTACTTAGATTATCAACTAAAATGTTGACATTCTGCATGATCAAAAATAAAAAATTTCTTATTTCCTTTCAATTGTTGTTTGAAATATTAGTTTTAACAAAAAATGTAAGTACTTGTTGTTTTTTCAAAATATTTTTTCTTATAATTAACCTCATATAATATAGCAACATTACTATTCAGTCATTATATAAATTCAAAATATGATGGTATAACCGTTAATGGTATTTTCATCTGAAAATATGATCAGAATTGGTAAAAATTGAGGTTATTAAGTTGAAGGGTGATTTTGAAATTTCACATGCCAATTTTAACAGCAATTTCAATAAAACCCTAACAGCAACTCATGATTGGATTAATTTGTTGGACGACAAAAATGATTAGGAAGGTTTTTATAATTTTTAAAAAAGCAAGAATATTTTCATAATTATGTCAAACCTTAAGAGTAATAGTTGTAGTTCACCCATTCTTTTTATTTTGTGCAACACATTTTAAACCTATATAACTTAATCGCAACTCAACTCAACTCACTTTAAATTCATGTCTCGACTTATGTTGAACATATTCTATTTCAAACCTAATTCACATAAGTCATGTCAAACTAAACCAAACCAAACCAAACTCAACCTAAACCTATTCATTTGCCACCCATCATTCAACTACCAAAACAATTAATTATTGTAACGTTTAACTTATTGGTTTAAATGTTCCGATGAAAATTGGCCTTTATGCCATTGTATTTATATAGTTCCCTATTTGTTATGATTATTTTAATTCTAATTTCGATGTCAAATTCTTTATTAACTTTAAAAAGTCTTTTCAATTATAATACAGGAAAAGCAGCTCCTAATAAAGTAAATCAAATATTAAAATAACATGATAAATGACTATAACTAATATAGAAAAAAAATAAATTTACAATTTTTTTTATTTGCACTTAAGATTAAGTATTAAACTATTTAATCTTAATCAATTTTGGACCCTTTTTAATAAATATAAATAAATATATTTTTTGGTAATTTAATAAGGTCTTTTTATTAAATTAACACACTTAATTATCTTTATCGAAATGTTGAACCACGTCTCTATTCAATTTGTTAAAAGAGAAAATGAATAGAATTAAATTTATGTCATGACATATACTTATCATTTCTGTCCAAAATAGTTTAGCTTTAATTATATTATATAGTTGAAACTTATTTTAAATTCAAATAATCAAAACAATATCTCATGTTTAATATTTTTGCGTGTCATTTTGCCAATTTAGTACTTTAATTTTCAGAAAATGGATTACTGAATTTAAAGATTATTTATTTTGTGTTATAGTTGCAAAAAATATTTTGTCTAGTTACTAAAGAATTGCAAGTTGAATATAGGATATTACACACCTTAAAAAATATCAAAACCTATATATATAAAATTTATCAAAACATTTAACTTACAAGGATAAGTAATACGATTTAAGAGGTGAATGAGACATATCATATATAGTTGATGGTAGGCTTGTAAATAAGTAGGATGTTACCCTATTCAGGCCTAAAATGTCATACTCATATCCATACATATTAAAGATAATATAATGGGTATGGATAGAGTCTATATCCAAAAATTACTTATGTACCTATATCCAAAAATTACCCATTATTTTATATTTAAATTTAATCTATAAAATTAAAAATTATTTATATCAAAGTCAAATTTATATTAACAATAAACATTTCATATATAAAAATTACAAATATGTGAAAGAACAGTAACAACTAAATAATTTTTTTCATTAAAAATTAAACTAAATTAATAAAATTAATAAAGTTAATATATTGGGATAGTAATTTTTTTAAAAAAAAATTGGAATAGCACTAGCAACAGTTGAACATTTTTTATTAATAAAATTAATAATATTAAAATTAATAGTGAAATAAATATTTTTTATAAAAATAGTTAATAAAATTAATTTTGCTAATGAATAAAGTTTGTTAATATAGAAATTAACTATTTTTATAAAATTAAATATAGAAAACGTTTTTGCTTTTAAACCATTTTTATTAACTATATATTTTAATCTTTTTTAATTATATTAATTTAATTAGCAAAAAGTTTAACTGTTAATTATATTAATAAAGCTTAACTATTATATTAATAAAATATTTAACTTAATTAGCAAAAAGTTTAAAATAAACTAATTTAAATTTAATGATTAAATTAAATTAATATAGAAAAAGCTTTTTTATTTTTTTGTTATCGCATGCCAAATAATATTTTTAGTATATGTTGAGAAAATTAGTATATACATTAAAAACATAAGTCCAATAAATTATACCCAATAGGTCTTAGTTAAATAGGATAGGATTAGAGTTTCGTTCCTTCGAATATTTTAGAGTAAGATACAATATATGATATTTTTGTTTGGATATTTTAGGGTATGAGTATGGGTAGGATGATACCCTACCTATTTACAGACCTAGTTGATGAGGTCGAGGGCATTTAACTCTATATTTTATTTTCACTCCCATGCAAAATTCATTTATTTCTTTAAAATGCCGATAGTGCCCCTAGCCTTATCCTATTTATGTGCTCCGCTCTAATTTGCTGCGCAGCACAGCTCAACGAAAGTGGCTTACACTAAGCTTAATTTGTGCTTATTTTTTCTGCTACCTCTTTTAATTTTACAAACTATAGATGTTGCTGAACCACAAGTCCCGTGCTTCTTTATTTTTGGAGACTCATTGGTGGACACCAGCAACAACAATAATCGTCAAACCATTGCAAAATCTAATTTCCTCTAATATGGTATTGATTTTTCGAAACGTCCAACTGATAAAAGTAGCGACGTTTGAGTTCCTCTAGATGTTCTTGGTAGACCCATTGTTTATCTTATTATACTCTTTTTTTATGTTTATTTTAATTCTATATGTTACTATTGTTATTTTGAGTTCTTTTATTTTGCAGCTAAACTACTGGAGTTTGACAAGTACATTCTACCAGTTGTTAATATCACAAATCATAACATCTTAAAAGGAGTAAATTATACCTCTAGCGCAACTAGAATTTTTGATGAAACTGAACGCACCGAAGTAGTACAATCTCTCTCTCTCTCTCACACACACACACACACACACACACACATAAATAATTAACCTCCCTCCCAATACACAAAAATTTAATTGTTGGACAAAGATATAATATCATCTAATATTATTATAAATAAAAAGCCTCTTCTATATTTAAAATAAAAGTTATGATTTCAAATTTTAAAAACACCAAAATTTTCCTTTACTAATCTGTTCAAATGACCACCATGCATGTATTCAAAACTTCCTTTATCACTAGGTAAGCTTAATATTTTAATGATTTTTAAATTTTTTTCTTTTAATTTGGTAATGAATTATGAAATTGTCACTTTATATAATTATTATCTTCATAATTATGCAAATTACAAATATATTTTTACAGGAGCTTGTATCCAGTTTGTTCCATCACTTAGTTCAACAAAAAATGACCTACTCTAAGCTTAATTTATGCTTTTCTTTTCTACTACCTCTTCCATTTTTACAAACTATAGTTATTGCTGAACCCCGAAGTCACATGTTTCTTCATTTTCGGAGACTCATGGGGGATAACAGCAACAACCTAAATTGCTGAACTATTGCAAAAACTAATTACTTGTCATATGATATTGATTTTCCTAAAGGTCCAATTGATAGATGTAGTAATAGTCGAATTCTTGTTGATAACCTAGGTACATAGACCCATTTTACATATTACTATGCTTCTCTCTTTTGTTTTTTAGTCCCTTATAATTCTATATGATCTTTATTATTATTATTATTATTATTATTATTATTATTATTATTAT
>JACGDI010005533.1:300227-320218 GCA_014898725.1 Jacaranda copaia
CCCCCCCCCCCCTTTCTCTCTCTGATAAGATTAACCTCCCTTCTAACATATACACACACAAAAAAATTTGAATCGTTGAATGAAAATATAATAACATCACATATAGCCAAATTATTGGCATATAATATGAACCAAGTTAGAAAGTTTCTAGAGTTTCAATTGGGATCGAGAAAAAATATCAAATTCAAAGCTCAATGAGCTTTATTTTTTTGTTTCTTTATTTTTGTAAAAAATTAAGCCAGACTCAATTTCACTAGATTAGGTTCAAACTTTTTAAAAAATTTCTTTTAGCCACAGTAAACATGATCAATTATATCAATTATATAAGCTAATAAACTCCAATTACCTCAAACAAATAGCTATGATATGAAAATGTATATACTTCATAAATAAACTTGTGATATCTAAAATATTGACTTTTACTCTTTGTTTTTGAAGGGTGATATAATTAGCTTCAACGCACAATCATTAAATCATGAGGTCATAGTTACTCTTATTACTAAATTATTAAAGGGTGAGCGTGCATCAAAAGAATATTTGAGCACATGCATCTATTTTGTTAAAATGTGCAGTAATGATTATGTCTATCTATATTTTCCCCGATTATACTCCTCAAACGCCCAATATACCCCACAACAATTTGCTGAAATTGTTATTGCCTAATATTCAAAGCAACTTTGAGTGAGATTTTCTTTTCCCAAGATTCAATATGTAGCTCTTTGCCTTTCTTTTCTTAAGCTAAAATTTAAGTTCTCTTTTTTTGTATATCACCGAGACTGTATGATAATGGGGCAAGAAAATTAGTTGTGAATGAACTTCATAAATTAGGCTCTCTTCAGCAGCTACTAGACACATATAGCTCCCCAGAAATTGGTGGCAATGCTGCTAAAATTTTCAACGAAAATCTAAAGCTTCTAATCAATGATCTAACTGATCAGCTCCCTGATGCTAAATTTTTGTACATGATAGATAGAACCACCGCTTCTTATGGTACAGCTAGAACTAAATTAATCTTTATAGCAAAAGTAAAAGTTTTATAAACTTTAGAGAGAGAGGGAGGGAGGGGGGGTGGGGGAGGATGCTCAAGTTGGCGGAGTCCAATTTCATAAAAAATTCTAACTCCGCCAAAGGCATAATTTACTCCCCTTGGAATGTCCTTATTTAGAATATTGATAAATGGTGGAATGTACTTTTCAAAACCAAACATTTCAGTTGTAAGAGCGAAGAATCAAAAATAAAAATGAATAATAATAATAATAATAATAATAATAATAATATAGAAGAATGCTAACATGCAAAACGAGTCTACCAAGGTTGTCAACAAGAATTCAACCATTACTGCATCTACTAGCAGAACATTTTGGAAAATTAATACCATATGGTAAGTAATTAGCTTTTGCAATGATTTGGCTATCTAGGTTGTTGCCGTTGTCCCCCATAAGTCTCTGAAAATGAAGAAACATGAGATTTGTGGTTTAGCAACAACTATAGTTTGTAAAATTGGAAGAGGTAGCAGAAAAGATAAGCACAAATTAAGCTTAGAGTAGGCCATTTTTGTTGAACTAAGTGATGGAACAAACTAGATACAAACTCCCATAAAAATATATTTGTAATTTGCATAATTATAAAGATAACTGTCATATAAAGTGACATTTTCATAATTCATTATCAAATTAAAGGAAAAAAATTTAAAAGTTGTTAAAATGTTAAGCCTACCTAGTGATAAAGGAAGTTTTGAGTAAATGCATGACAGTTATTTGAACATATTAGTAAAAGGAAAAATTTGGTGTTTTTAAAATTTGAT
Source organism: Jacaranda copaia (assembly GCA_014898725.1). Lineage (NCBI taxonomy): Eukaryota > Viridiplantae > Streptophyta > Magnoliopsida > Lamiales > Bignoniaceae > Jacaranda > Jacaranda copaia. Next base: position 302,032 of record JACGDI010005533.1, read on the forward strand.
ATCATAACTTTTATTTTAAACACAAGAGACTTTTTGTTTGTAATAATATTAGAGGATGTTATTATATCTTTGTCCAACAATTTAATTTTTTGTGTATTGCAAGGGAGGTTAATCTTATATGTGTGCGTGTGAGTGTGTGTGAGAGAGAGAAAGAGAGAGAGATTGCACTTAGGGCTGTAAACGGATATTAAATAGTACGAATACACTGTATTTGTATCTGTATCTATTTAAGTTTTATAATATTCATATTCGTATCCATATCCGTATCTGACGGATATTTTTTAATAATATTCAAATTCGTATCCGCTAAATACTATCCGAATTCAGATATATCCGTATACGATTATAATTATTAGGATTATTCATTTATAAATATCCAAATATCTAGATCTGTTAACTTATAATAAAATACATATTTTTTATAATAAATTTTATTAAAAAATAATTTAATGAATAACATAATAAGATCTAGGAAAAACAACAAACAAACAATAAACTTAGTAAACTCCCAAGATATAATAAGCATACAAATCTCCTCAAGAATCAAAAGAAATAATGATCTTCAATACAGAATACAACACTCCAAAAAATAAAATAAAAGTTTATTTCAATACAAAAAAAATCTTCATATAGTCCAACAACACGAACATGCTTGAACTTCTCATTTGTTTAACACTGCAAAAATCAAATATATAAGAATATATACCAATATATAATCAAAAAGCACAATCCATATAATTATAAGTTAAAGTATTGACTAAATAATTTATAAACACAATTCATATAATTATAATTTTAACACTAAAATAATTTACCTTTTACAATGTCCAAAAATGAAAATTTTCAAACTTGCACGATTAAATAACACAATTTATTAAATTATCGAAAAAAAAAGGTGGAGAGGCCAGCAACTGCGGGCCCCTCCCCATTGCTAGTGCTGGAGAGGCCAGTAGAAGTTGGCCTCTTAAGACTAGCTGCTATTGGTTGTAGTTGGTTGTCCAGGATATGGAGGCCAGCTTCCCAACGAGAGCCAGCAAACTATTGGTTTTCGCGACGGGAAGGCAATCCCCATTGCAAGAGCCAAAGATTGTTAGTTCTCGACTTTGGCATCGCAAAGGCCAGTGGACCTCCACGACGAGCATCTTGCCGACACTTTTGCTGGCAAGAGTAGTGGAGAGGAAAATACAAAAATAAAAAATAAAATAAAGTAATAATAATAATAATAATAATAATAATAAGAAGAAGAAGAAGAAGAAGAAGACGAAGAAGAAGAAGAAAGAAAATGAAAGGCAGAAGAGAGCATCAGGGTGGGCCACTGTGTGAATGAGAAGAGAAGTGAAAAATTGAAATGTAAATGGCTAATGGGAGCTAGCAACTAGGGTTGTTATTTCACTTTTGTCTTTTATATTTTTTTATTTTTTTATATTTTATTCTGATAATTTTTATTTAATTATAGTAATTAATTTTTTTAATTTAAAAATTTTAAATTTTAAATTTATTTATTCACTAATTTGTTATATATGACTTTGATTCATATCTTGATACTTAATATTTTTGTATATTGTATTTAATATTATTTTAAAAAATTAATTTTTTTGGTGGCTATTGAATATTGATATTTAGTTTTAGACATGTAGATACAATATTGTTAATCAATAAAAATATTCTTTATTATTAATATTTTGGGGTTTAAAATTTGTTGAGTTGTGAGATTTTAGGATTTAGAGTTTAAGTTTTAGATTTAGATAAATTTTATTAGTTTTCTAAATTAATAATGGTACAAGTCTACAAAATAAAATTATGAAATGATATATTCATCTTATACTGTATGTATAGAGTATATTTAGATATTGTAAAATATTTAAAAGTTGTTTGGGTGAGTTTATAAACTTCTCAAAATATTTTATAAGATGTTTGATAGCTTAAAAGATGTTAGTATTTCGTAATTTTTTTTAAAGAAAATAGCTTATAAAATTTATAAAATAAGATCTTAGAAACTTATACGTACTTTTTAAGAAAGTAAGGAGTTATTAACTAATTTTTAAAATCTTAACAAGTTCCCTTAATTTTAATCATATTAATTATAAAATTTTCATTACTACTCCATGATCTTATTATCCAAACACTTTGAAAACTTATTTTTAAAAAAAGATATAACATCTTATAAGTTTAAAAAATATTTTATATGATGCAGGAGCTCCAAAAACATCTTATAAAATGCAAGAGCTTATAAGCCAGTGTTTAGTTAAACATATTTAAAAGATTTTATAACTTTCTGCATCTTATAAAATATTTTCGGAGCACATAAGATGTTAGATTTTTTTTAAAAAAATAAGTTCTTAAAGTGTTTAGATAAAATAAGATTTTGGAGCTTATAAGGTATTAGTGATGGTAATTTTTTAATTAATATGCTTAAAATTAAGGGTGTTTATTAATATCCTGACAATAAGTAAGGAATTCCTAGCTTTTTTAAAAAGAGTTTATAAATTATTAACATCTTATTTTAGCTGCTTATAAACTCCTTTCTAAAAAAAATTACTAAACACTTTTTGATATATTATAAGCTCTCAAACATCTTATAAAATATTTTCAGAAGCTTATAAGCTCACCCAAACACCCTCTTAATGTCTCCTTAGCTAGTTAATAATTTTAGTATTTTATTATTTTATTTTAGAATTAAAAAGTTAATTATTCTTGATTTAGTTAATTTCTTTCTAATTATTGATTCACTTTATGATTAATTAATATTAATAAAATGACACCAATACAAATTAATTATAAATTAAAGCAACCATAATTTTATATTGATTAATTTAATCATTTATATATTGATTTTTTAATTTTTGTATTTAATATTGTTTAATTATCATCATTACCGTCTATTGATTCTTCATAATCCTCATCTACTAATTTTTTTATTAATTCTTTAATTACTAATTTATACATATATTCATTTATATATAGATTATGAAATTTCATATTGAGATACATAAAAATAGAATATATTGTATATAATAATTTTTAAATATTATTTATCTGATACGGATAACGGATTTAATTAAATTACGGATAATCAAATATACAAACGGATATATCCAATGGATATGTATTTGAAGTGGATATTAAATAGATCGAATAGGCATTTACTGTATCCATTTATAATCGAATATCTACTAATCAAATACGAATAATATCTATTTTAAATAGATACGAATAATAGCTCTCTGAACATATTTGGATGTGAACGGTAAACGAATTTTAGAATATTCATTTATAGCCCTAATTGTACTACTTCAACGTGTCCAATTTCACCAAAAATTTCAGCTGCGCTAGAGGCATAGTTTACTCCTTTTAAGATGTCATAATTTGTGATATTAACAAATGATGGAATGTACCTATCAAATTCTAATAGTTCAACTACAAGATAAGAAAACCCAAAATAATAATAATAATAACATATAGAATTAAAATAAGCATGAAAAAGGAGTATAATAAGATGATCGATGGGTCTATCGAGAACATTCACAAAGAACTCAAATGTGGCTACTTCTACTGATTGGACCTTCCGTAGAATAATACCATATGGGAGGAAATTAGATTTTGCAATGATTTGACGATTATTGTTGTTGCCTGTGTCCACTAATGAGTCCCCAAAAATAATGAAGCACGGGGCTTGTGGTTCAGCCACAACTATAGTTTGTAAAATTCAAAAAGGTCGCAGAAAAAATAAGCACAAAAATTAAGCTTAGAGTGGGCCATTTTTGTTGAGCTGTGCTGTGCTGTGCAGCAAATTGGAGCGGAGCACATAAATAGGATAAGGCTAGGGGCACTGTCGGCATTTTAAAGAAATAAATGAATTTTTATAGAGTTAAATGCCCTTGACCCCACCAACTAGGTCTGTAATTGGGTAGGGTATCATTCTATCCATACTCATATCCTAAAATATTCAAACAAAAATATCATATATTCTATCTTACTCTAAAATACTCAAAGGAATGAGACTCTAACCCTACCTTATCATATTTAATCTAAGACGCATTGGGTTTAGTTTATTGGACTTATGTTTTTAATGTATATACTAATTTTCTCAACATATGCTAAAAATATTATTTGGCATATAATTAATTTTAAATTTTTTGCTAATTAAATTAACTATGTTATTAATATAATAGTTAAACTTTATTAATATAATTAATAGTTAAAATTTTTGCTAATTAAATTAATGTAATTAAAAAACAGTTTAAAAGCAAAAACTTTTTCTGTATTTAATTTTATAAAAACAGTTAATCTCTATATTAATAAACTTTATTGATTAGCAAAATTAATTTTATTAACTATTTTTATAAAAAATATTTATTCCACTATTAATTTTAATATTATTAATTTAATTTTTAATAAAAAAAATTATTTAGGTGCTACTGTTCATTCACATATTTGTAATTTTTATATATAAAAATTTTATCATTAATATAAATTTAACTTTGATATAAATAATTTTTAGGTTCACAGATTAAATTTAAATAAAAGTAATGGGTAATTTTTGGAAATGGGTACATAGATAATTTTTGAATATAGACCCTACACATACCTATTATATTATCTTTAATAAGTGTGTGTATGAATAAGATATTTTAGGCCTGGGTAGAGTAACAACCTACCCATTTACAGGCCTAGCATCAACTATATATGTAATTTCTCATTCACCTCTTAAATCGTATTACTTATCCCTACAAATTAAATGTGTTGATAAATTTTATATATATAATCTTTGATATTTTTTGATGTGTGTAATATCCTCTATTCAACTTTAAATTCTTTACTAACTAGATAGAATAAACTTTATCAATTATATCAATTATATAAGCCAATAAGCTCAAATTACCTCAAACAAATAGCTATGATATGAAAATGTATATACTTTATAAATAAACTTGTGGTATCTAAAATGTTAACTTTTACTTTTTGCTTTTGAAAGGTGATATAATCAGCTTTAATGAACAATTATTGAATCACGAAATTGTAGTTTTTCTCATTACCGAATTATTAGGTAGGGGGGAGGGGGGGAGAGCGTGCAGCAAAAGAATATTTGAGCATATGCATCTATTTGTTGAAATGTATAGCAATGATTATGTCTACCTATATTATTTCCAATTATACTCCTCAAACACCCAATATACCACACAATAATTTGCTGAAATTGTCATTGCCTAATATTCAAAGCTGCTTCAAGTGAGATTTTATTTTCACAAAATTCAATATGTAGATCTTTGCCTTTCTTTTCTAAAGCTAAAATTTTAGTTCTGTTTTTTTGTATATCACCGAGACTATCTGATAATGGGGCAAGAAAAGTAGCTGTGAATGGCCTTTATAAATTAGGCTCTCTTTCGCAGCTACTAGACACCTATGGCTCCCTAGAAATTGGGGACAATGCTGCCAAAATTTTCAACGAAAATCTAAAGCTTCTAACCAATGATCTAAATGATCAGCTCCCCGATGCTAAATTTTTGTACACGATAGATAGAGCCGCCGCTTCTTATGGTACATCTAGAACTAAATTAATCTTATAGTAAACGTAAAAGTTGTATAAACATGTCATTATTTGATGATCTTCATTATTTGCAGGTAATTTTAAAATTGTGAATGATTCATGTTGTCAAAGAAATACTATGGGGCTTTTTGTTCAGGGAACTATCCCTTGCAGCAACATAGATGAGTATGTAATCTAAAATAGATACCATCCAACAGATGTTGCTAGTGTGATCTCTAGAAAAATTGCCTACAATAGTATGTCTCCGTTGTATGCTAATCCTATTGATATTTGGTAATTTATTTGGCAAATCAAATTCTCTATTTCAATTAGTACTAGTATGTACTATGTGCTATTGATGAACCAAATTAATTATGATGAAAAATATAATTTATGTATTATTTTAATTTAACATAAAATTGAATTTACTTCATGATATATATTTTAAATTTGATAAATAGTATAAAATTGTAGATTTTTTTACTCTATCATAATATGTGAATATTATTCATACATACTAAATCATCACATTTATAAAAACCCCAATGTAAAAAATATAAATACTTATGTATTTGCATAATAAATAACAATTCAATAAATTTAAAATAATTTAAACAAAAAAATACATTAAATAATACTTAAAAATATGAAAAACAATGATTAATATCAATAATATCAAGACCTGCGAAACAAATAGATAATCAACTCAAACAAAAGGTGAACACATTATTAAATTATTATTTTTTTAAAAAGTAAAACTTATACAAAACAAAATTAATTTATATATGAAAGAAAATGTTCAAATATCACTATTTGATTCTTACCTAAATTAAAAAATGAAAATAAAATAGATAGAAATACCATTATGGCGTGACTAATTTTGATTTGTTTAGAATGTAGAACATAAAAACCAAAAAGATTATGGTTTTCACTTATCTCTACTGAAAAGAGATAATAATATAAACACATGTGATTACTTCTAACTTACGGTCTTTTATGAAACATTATTATCTTTATCTAGATTTCATCTATTCATTATTTGTTTATTGTATTTTTTATATTTTGTGTAGTGTCCCATTCAAGACGTGCTTGCTTCGGGCTGAGATGCGACTCTAATCTATTCCACAAATATTTAAATCCAAAATGCACCTCCAAAATTCAATTCATAAAACTGCATAGCAACCCAAAATTTAACAACTCAAGTGGTAGCAACTTAGCACTGACCCAAAAGATCATGTTAGTGTGCAGAAGCAATATAATTTCAAACTTCAAGTAAACTCTACAAGGAATACAACATATATTCTCATTCTAAAGTCTCATAAATAATGGAATATCTTAACTTAAAGTAACACCACAAACCAAAATTATATACATGCTAAAGTCGTTCAGTTGAGTTCAATCATGTCCACAGTCTCAATCCCCATAATCTTGATTAGATGATATCCAAATACCTATCATAAATCAGTTCTTCCGAGCAAGTTATCAGCTCTCATTCTTCACTTTTTCGTACCTGTCTGAGAACATTTAATAAATACATGGGAGGGTGAGGAATAATGTAAAGCAATGTATGATCTTGCAAGAATAAGAGATTCAACAATAGTAATCACTAGCAATTTAGCATAAGAAGAACAAGGTTATGCTAAGAATAGAACAATAAAAAGAGGTTGAGCTACTAGCAAATGCTAGGTCGAAAGTTGTGACCGTCGGCATAACGGCTTGATTGACTCAATCGATTTACACTAGGAGGTATCGACATCGACCAACTCAACCAATCTTGCTGAGAAGGTTTAGGGGTATCTCAACTAATTACAGTCGGGAGGTATCGATGTCGACCAACTCAACTGTTTTACTATAGGAGGTTTTTTTGTCTACTCATCTACCCAGGACATTTGCCCGATCTAGATTGGGAAATCACTCTAGCCTTATTACTTCTTGAGCATAATACAATTTCAAGAATAGCAAACTCAATCACATATGCAAGGCAATAATCACATACAACATGCATATCAGAGTATCCTTATGCCTCCATAATAGTACAGTAACAATTCAGTTCAGTACAGCAAACAATTGATTCAGTAACTTAAGCATGACAGCTTAGCAACAACAATAACTCAAGCATGATAGCTCGATAATAACAGTAGCTCAAGCATAACAACTTGGTGATAATAGTAGCTTAAGCATAACAGCTTGGCAAGGTACTCGGCCCAATAATTCTCTTATACTCATATCTTTCAATTCGATCAACAATCAATCATTAAATTGCCAACCTGGTAAAGCATTGAGCTTCACAATACAATTTCAATAAAGCCATCATGGTAAACAATAATAGATAAAACAATCAAGGAAGCCAATGTGGCTAACAACAATATACGATACGACTCAATCAGTATGATAACTTATGAGACACTGATACGTTCATGGTACCAAAATAAGAACAAATTAGTTGATGCAAAACGATTTTGATACATAGTTTGACAATGGTATGATTCACAAGTTCAATGAATAATAATCAAGTTAATAAAACCACACAGGGTTTAGAAAGCAACAATAAATGGTAACAATAGTCAAGGTAATAGAATCTCACAGGGTTTAGAAAGCATCAATAAACGATAATCAAATCAGAAATCAAGCAATAGAACCTCACAGGGTTCGCAAAGCAACAATAACGATAATCATATCAGATGTCAAGCAATAGAACCTCATAGGGGTCGATAGTCAATCAATAACAATAACAATAGCAGAGACAGGTATCACAGCAATAAAATCGCACAGGGTTTGATTACAATAATATTGCTTTACTCAAATAAGTACTAGATCGATGGATCCTCACCTTAATCACGTCAACAATGCAGTTAAACTATACTGATCCTTAGGGTCAAATCCTTCATCACCTATTCAAAAGGGCAACCTTATCTTAAAATCTATGTTCAATCCTAACGATCACTAATACATAGAATCATACCAATAATAGCCCCAAATCTTAGCGATTATCCTATTGATACATTGGTTAGAGTTTGATTCAATATCACTGCCCTAAACATGCTATTAGTATCAGATGTATAGACATATATGGGGTTCACTTATATAAATAACTCTATAATGACACTCGATATTGATTACAATAATCAAGTTATCAATAAAAATCCAAGCTTTTATCAATTAAATCATGGTTACATAAAATTAGGCTTTTCTATACTTAGTATGCTATATAACCTATAGTTTACATGAAATAATTCCATTTTGAATTCACTAGGCTCATTTAATCAATCAAAGGTGTTTTGTTTGACCAATCCATTCAAAATATGCGATAATACAAGGTTTAATGAAGATCAAAATGTTTAAACATCTACATGCAAACACATACACCAAAATATTGCTTATGTATGAATATCTCACAAACAAAGGAGAATTTTAACGATCCGTTTGCGTGCATGTATTCCTGGAAGTGAGATGAAGACTTTGTCTTCTGACTACCGCAGCCGAAAAACTTCAATGACACCACCGTTCAACACACCTCAGCTCAAGGAACTCAACCCCCAAATCAATTTTTTATTTTGACTCCAAATTGAACTTCAATTTTACCAAAAATTAAGACTCGTCACCTAGTTCTACCGTACCTTCGATCATTAATTCCGTCTTCTTCAATGGCTATCTCTAGTAATTGATGATACCATTATGTTCCTGAGCTCGCATACTTCAAAACCCAGCCCTTGGTCTCATCAAATGGCCGTCGGAGACCAAGTCCCATCGAGTTCTGTTGCAGGTCACCTTTGGACCTCAATATCACTGCCGTTCGTTGGTGATCTCTAACTACATGTGGGGTTGCCGAAGTCCTAGGAGTGAAAGAAAGATGATGGCCAGTTTAGTTTCGAGTTTTGGCAGGTGGTTGGAGGAGTTTGCCAGTGAAAGAGCAGAGGTGGTGCACAGTGAAGAAAAATGAAAAATGGGGGTGAAATTGCAAATTTCCATTTTTATAAATTCAGCCTTTTCCAAAATTGTAGATTGACCCCAACTATTTAGGAAATCATTCAATTAAGTCCCAAAAGTTTTTAGTGCAATTCAATTTAGCCACCGATTTCATGAGTTCTCACATTGGGTCCCTTAATTTGTTAAAATTAGACATTAACCCCCCATAATTAAATAAATGGTGCAATTACATTTTTTAAAATTACATTTTAACCCACAAAACTTTTAAAATTTTTACAAATATTAAATAAACTTCCAGAAAATTATATTTTGATAAAATATTAAGATATCGCAAATTTTAGGGGTGTTACAATTTTTCATCATATATACCATCTAATCGCATTTTCTTATTTAAAAGATTACAATTTATTTGTTTATTTATGTATTTTTTCCTATTTGAGTACTAATTTTTCAAATAAATTTTGCACAAATAAAATGTATGTTTTAAAAAATAAATATGCCAAAACAACCTTTTATTATATAAAGTTTAGGAAAGCAATTCTACTTTTTGTTTTCAATTTTAATTACAAAACATATTTCTCCCTCACATTATTGAGACATCAATATATATTAAAAAAATACTCAATAACCAAAAAATAATTGATTAATGAAATATTTTATGTTATAATAATATTCATTTTACTTCATGTAATTAAATAACAAAAATTATATTTTAATATTATAGAAAATTTATTAGTAAATAATATAAATAGAAAATTTCACTTAAAAAATTAAATTTTAAAAATATTTTGTGAATATTGATATGGGATAACCCAGTAGGCCCAACAGACCTAACATCAAATGAGACAGCTCAAGAGTCCCAACAGTAAGTTTGTTTGGTCGATCGGTATCGACCTCACTTGGTAGGGTCTGTGGTCAACCTGCATCAACCTCAGGATCACTCCAGAAGTTTGAATATTCAGGTATGGTTGACATGTATCAACCTCAAGACCCACTTCGGCGTTGACTTGGATCTCTGCCACATTTATTAGTCTGACAGGCTGCATGCCTCCGCATTAATGACACGTGATAGTCGGTACAGCTGTTGCCACCAACTCTGCCAACCTTGCCACCAACTTTGGCAGAGGTGCGGCTCCACTGGTACTGTTCATTTGAGAAAATAGGTGATTTAGACACTTGAAATAGTATTGGAATCTGGACATGGAATGGCCATCAATTTCCTGGCAAAGACAAAAGCCAATATACCTAATAAGGGTACCAGGGTCAAATCATACCTGGAAAAGGCTATAAATACTTCAGACTCAATTACGCTCAAGGTAATGCTCAATACATTATAAGCCTTACATTCTCTGTATTCTGTTCGATCTTCACATCTCAACCAGAATTAACTTGGGCGTTGGAGTACCTTAGCTGAGGTACCTCGGCTAGTTTAACGTGTGTTGTGGTTGCAGATCTCAAGCCCCAAGATATATATAACCCTGAGTACTCGACCTCCCTGGTTGATTTACCTATAGCACAACCCTCTTTTTCTCTATACACAACTTTCAGCAGCATCATTTGGCACCGTCTATGGGAAACATTGAGATTGCAGCAAGAAAAATGGTAAACACACGTAGAGTAGTATTCAAAAGGGAGGAGAACTGGAGGTCCACTTCTCCACCTCTCCCTAACCCCCAGCAAGGTACAAGCACTCCGGGTAGTGTCCCTCAGGAGCAAGTAGTGACGCTCACCATGCCCCAGTTGATGCAGCTGATAAGTGAGCATATTTTAGCTCAAATATCAGCCCAGTTATCTGTCGCTTTGAACAGGCATACTATAGTGCCCACTCTTGCCGCTAGTGCAACTCTGTAGTCGCCCCGATTGAAAAATAGGTCCTCAAAGAACAGTCGCTCCCACCAAGAAGCCAGGTAACCACCCGCCAGGTGCGAAGTCAGTCCTAGATGCCGGCAGAAAGAGAAGAGATGTCCAGAAGTGCAGGAGGAGGTGGCAGACTAGGTAGATCATGCCAGATTTAATAGAGCCAAGCAGTGCGTACGGTCGAACGCTCTAGGCATGACTACCATGAAAAGAGAGAAGAGTTTGCAAACTTTGCACATTGGCCCATTCAAGCCCGACAACCCCATAAGGCCGAGCGTCTTAGATCGGGTCTTGATCGAAATCTACTCAGGCGGATCGGGACGAGTGGGAAGAAGTATCCCATCAAGTCCAGCAATTGAACAGACGTCTCGATGAGATTTTGAGGAGTAATACTGATAGAGCACCAAACTTGGAGGCTCCTCAAAGGTTTCGTTGGGAGAGAGGATCCTTATTTATTCAAAAATTCATCGATGAGCGCATTACCATGGACGCTAGAGTCCTTACCAGTCTACCAAGGTACAATGATTCTATCAACCCTAATGAGCACCTCATGTAATTTGAGCACATGATGTAGCTGCATGGACATAATGAATACATTTATGCTAAAATATTAGTGACCACCTTCCAAGGCATCGCACTAGACTAGTTTGTGCAGCTTGAACCATCATCAATTTACTTCTATGATCAGCTGTGCGATAAATTCTTGCACTAGTTTGCCAATAGAAGGAAGGCTACGCTCCCTCATACCCATCTCCATACCATCAAGAAAGACGAGGGGGAGTCCTTTCGAGATTTTTTTACCAGATTTAATACAGAGGTCCTGAAAATAGATAACCCCAAGATTGAGTTCTTGATCGACGTGTTGTTCCTGGGACTCAGGCATAAAGAATGCGCCAATGCTTTAGTGCGAGAACTACCTGGGCCAATAGAGGAGCTGCTCGACCTGGTAGAAAGATACATGACCCAGGAAAAAATGAACAAGCTTAAGTTTGGATCCTCCGAGGTCGAGAAGAAAAAGAAGGAGAGAGATGACTAGAAACAAAAAGAGCGAGGTTGATCTCTGATCAAACTCTTCCATGACTATACACCATTGAACATCCCAAGAAAGGAGGTCCTATATGCCATCCAGTATGATAACCTCATCAAAAAGCCCAAAATGTTGACGGAGACTGAAGCCATAAAGAAATCAAAGAAATACTGTCACTTTCATAAATAGAAGGGGCATGACACCGATGAGTGCTTCAATCTCCTCGACGAGATTAAGAAATTGATCAGGCAAGACCACCTCAAAAAATATATAGCCGTAGAAGCCCAGACTGAAGGGGGCAAAATCGATCAGACTTCCCATAGAGAAAGGTCGATTAGCCCTAGGAGAGAAGATAAAGGGAAAAAGCCCGCCCAGGAAGATCACCCACCCATCAGATGGGTGATTGACATGATTGCAGGAGGTCCCACTGGGGGGACTCTAAGTCTGCTCGGAGGCAAACATAGAGAAGCTTCAAGTCCAATAAAGCTTTGCCTGTAGAGATAATTTTCCACCTCACAACGAGCGCAAAACCCATTTTATTTACTGATGCCAACCTGGCCCATCTCAAGGGTAGAAATATTGATCGCAAGATAGATTGCCTAATGATTATTTTTGTGGAGATTGCGAACTTTGAGGTGCGCAAGGTTCTGATCGACAATGGTAGCTCAGTGAATGTGATCTTCTTATCTATACTAAAGAGGATGAACATGGGCAAGTTGAAATTCCAACCTATGCGTATGCTGCTGGTCAAATTCAGAGGGTCGAAGATCATACCGGAGGGGTCGATCGACTTATCCACATCTTTTGGGGAGGCTCCTTGAAAGAGAACATTCATGTTGAATTACCTTGTAGTCGACGTCCTATTCGCCTATAATGTCATCATTGGCTGACTGCCCTCAATGACTTTCGTGCCATTGTGTCCACTTATTATTTAAAGTCAACTTTCCAACCTTAGCTGGCACGGGCAAGCTCTTGTGCAATCTAAATGAGGCATGGAGATGTTACAACATCTCAATCGAGCCAATCGAGCAGAAAACTTGGCTGCAGCTAAAGACTTTGGGGGACGCCTCTGTAGCAGAACCCAAAGAGACCTAGGTTAGTAAGAAGTGAAAGTTGGAGGACATCAGAGTGGAGCTTATCGGGGAATTCAAAACTATTGAGCTCGAAGAGGGTAACCCCAAAAAGATAACCCGTATTAGAACAGACTTAGGCCCCCACTTAGAGTATCTCATGGTTGATTTCTTGAGGAGAAATATTGATGTCTTTGCGTGGAAGGCATCCGACCTGCAAGGGATCGACCCCAATATCATTGTGCACCACCTCAACATTGACCCCTCATACAAGCTGATCAAACAAAAGATAAGGACTTTCAATTTTGAGAGGATGCAAATCATCAAAGAGGAGGTTAGAAAACTCTTAGATGCAGGGTATATTGTAGAAATTCAGTATCCCTCTTAGCTTTGTAATGTTGTCCTAGTCTCAAAACCTAAGGGACAGTAGCGAATGTGTAATAATTTTACTGATTTGAATAAAGCATGCCCCAAGGATTCTTACCCCTTGTCTTGAATAGATTTACTAGTCAATTCAACTGCTGGGTGTGAATTATTGAGTATGATGGATGCATTTTAAGACTATTATCAGATATTCATGGCACCCGAGGATAGGAATAAAATATCTTTTGTTGTTCTTAACAGGTAATATTGCTTTCTTGTCATGTTGTTGGGTTTGAAAATTGTTGAGGCAACTTATTAACAATTAGTCAACTTCATATTCAAAGATGAGATCGAAAAATCAATGGAAGTCTACGTCGATGACATGATAATCAAAACAGAAAATGCCCAAGACCACTTGTTCGACCTCAGTCACACTTTTAGGATATTGAGGGTGTTTGGATTGAAGCTGGACCTAAATAAATACACATTTGGGGTCCGATAAGGAATATTTTTGGGTTATATGGTCAGTCAAAGAGGCATTGAAGCCAATCCATAGAAAATTCAAGCAGTCTTGGATGTCACACCTCCGAGAATGATTTGGGAAGTTCAGAGGCTGGTTGAAAAAATTGTGGCTTTGGGAAGGTTCATTGCGAAATTGGCAGACAAAAGCCTCTCCTTTTTCAAAATTCTCAAAAATGCCAAAAAGACTAGTTTTTGATGGACAGAACAATGCGACCAACCGTTGATCGAGTTGAAGCAGTATTTGACCTCACCTCTAATGTTGGCAAAACTTGAGTTGGGAGAAGTACTTCAGATATACTTAGCAGTCTCAGAAGCGTCGATCAGTTCAGTATTGATATCGACCCAAGATGACGACCATCGACCAATTTACTATTGCAGTAAATTACTCCAAGGGCCAGAACATAATTATTTGGAGATTGAGAAGTTTGCATTGGCCTTAGTGACCACTACTCTGAAGCTGAGACCGTACTTCTAGTCTCACTCTATCATAGTGCTAACCAACCAGCCATTGAAGCAAGTGTTGGCAAAGCTCGATGCATCAGGCAGATTGACTAAGTAGACGATCGAGCTTAGGGAGTTTAACATCAATTTTCAATCTCGAACGGCCAGTAAAGCACAGGTACTTTCTGACTTCATTATAGAGCGAGTCGACTTACCCGACAAGAATATCACTGCCCCTCTTGTTTGGATTTTGCACATCGATGGGTCATCGACCACATCTGGGAGAGGAATTGGAGTCACTTTTCGCTCCCTAGATGCTGAGGAGTATGATTTTGCAATTAAATTAGATTATACAGTCACAAATAATGAGTTCAAGTATGAGGCCCTGATGGCAGGAATGAGAATGGCGCTTGAGCATGGGGTCGAGCACTTGGTAGTGATTACAGACTTTCAGTTAGTGGCAGAGCAGGTCGGGGGAAATTTTAAAGCTAAAGAACAGTCGATGGACCGGTACCTGGCCGAGAAAATGGGTTGCAACAATTATTTAAAAGATTTACTCTCAGCCAGGTCCCTTAATCTGAGAATGAATGGGTAGATGCCCTTTTCAAGTTTACCAGCTCAATTAGAGGAACAAGAGATAAGAAAATCACATTTTTGGTCTTGGACAGGCCATCAATTGCACTCTTCAATGAAAATCTTATAATCGCCATTGACGAGACAACTATTTCTTGGTAGACCCCAATAAAACTATATCTCAGCCAAGGTATTGTCCTCGATGACAAAAATGAGGCTTGGCGCCTTTGAGGTCAAGCCTCTAAATTCACCCTCGACAAGCATGGTCAATTATACAAGAGATCCTTCACCGGACCCCTTTTGAGATGCTTGGATCAGGATCAGGCATTAGAAGTGTTGCAGGATGTTCATGCAGGCATGTGTGGCAACCATTCTGGAGGGAGGTCCCTTGCCTATAAAATAATCAGGTATGGATACTTTTGGCCAATATTGTTGAAAGATTCGGTGGATTTCACATGCAAGTATGCATAATGCCAAGTCTATTCCAACCTACCCCATCAGCCAGCTGCGATGATGGTTAATGTTCAGATTTCCTGGCCGTTTGATCGGTGGAGAATCAATATAGTGGGCTCTTTACCGAGATCAACAGGGCAGTGGAAGTTTATAATCTTAGCGGTTGAATATTTCACCAAGTGGGTTGAAGTTGATGCTGTCCCTAAGATAACGGACGCGGCCATAAAAAGTTTTATATGAAAGAATATCATTTGCCGTTTTGGCCTACCTAAGGTACTTATTTCAGACAATAGCACTCAGTTTCAAAGTAAGAGCACAAGAGGTTGGTGCGAGGCCTTGGGGATCGGACAACATTTTACATTGGTGGGCAATCCTCAGTCAAATGGTTAGATCGACGTGACCAACTGACTGTCCTTGATCAATTGAAGGCTAGAATTCAGGACACCGGGGCAAATTGGGTAAATGACCTTCCCGGCATGCTATAAGCTTATAGGATAACTCCCCAAACAGCCACTGATCACACCCCTTACAACCTAGTTTATAAGTCGGAAGCAATTATACCTTCAGAATTGATCCAACATACTGCTTGGGTCATCTACTTCTACCTACTAAGAAATACATCAAAGAGAAAGCTGGACCTCAAAACTATCGATGAGCGTCAATAGGAGGCTTACAATACTATGCAATGCTATAGATCAAAGTTGACCCAGAACTATAATAAAAGGATTAGAGAGCATCGTTTCAACATTGGGGATCTTATCCTCAAGAAGGTAGAGGTCTCCAAGAATGGGGCAAGCTCAAACCAAAGTGCGAAGGGCCATACTCCATCACCAAAGTAGTGAAGAACAATGCCTACAGGCTGGTCAATATGTAAAGAGAGAAACTCCCCCACCCGTGGAACGCCGTCAATCTCAGGAAGTTTTTTATTTAAAAATGTATGGCGCTTTTCCTTGTGACCTATTGGCTTAAATAAAATTACAGTTTTATTAGCTTAATTGTTATCTTTAATAATTCTAATCGACCCTATAGTTGATGACTAAGCAGCCCCTTGTTACCACCTAAACGGCTCCTAGCCGTCCAAGATTCTAGTTGACCCCGTAGTCGACGACTAAGCAGCCCCTTGTTGCCACGTAAACGGCTCCTAGCCATCCAAGATTCTAGTCGATTGCGTAGTTAACAAATAAGTAGCCCCTTGCTGCCACTCAAACTTCTTGTTACCCTTATGTTGACGAATGAGCTATTCTAGTCAACTACCCAATTTTTGTCAAACAAAAATCATCGACTGAGAACATGAAACAATCGACGACACAGTCGTGCAACATAATCACTACACGACAAGCAATTAAATATTTTCCACATTATCATAACAAAAGTCAAAGGCTATGCATGCTACAATAGGAGAAAAATGAAAGAAAATATATATTTTTATTGATAATACTCTAGCAGGGTACAATTACAAAGAAAGAAAAAAAAACAAAAAGAGGCTGGTTCAGCTCTACTTCAGTGTTGGCTTGGCTCCTCTTGCCCAACTTCAGCCTAATCTGAGTCTGGCTCGGGTGCCACATAGGTGAGCAGAGAAACTGCCTGAGGAGGTTCAGAAGGGCCCAGAAGGTCACCCATAAAGTTAGTTGACCGCAGTACGTACTACGCCAAGTTAACCTCTTCATCTTTCAATTGGGCTACGAGGTCCTCCGTGAATGCGAACTCAGTACATATCCGCTCTAGCCAGGCATCGACCTCAGCCTTCTTCTTTCCTGCCTCAGGCATCGGTGCGTCAAGTACAGCAGCAGTAGGTCCACCCTCTGGAGCCTGGTCGGCACTGCCTTTCTCTGGCTAGAGAAAAGGCTCCAGCCTCTCATTGAGCATGAGGCTCATCCAGCTTCTATTCTTAGCATGGAAGCAACAACCCATGTGCTCCAACTATTTGATAGCTCGATGATATGCTTTGCAGGCATCGTCCAGGGCTGCAACTGTGCTGGCATCTTGGAAGGTGATGCTCACCACGAACTGCTCAATAGCCTCGCGCCGCATAGTGGGCAGATGTTATAAGAAGGCCTCTTTTGCTTGGTTGGTCACCTTCGCATAACCTTTGGTCCAACCAGAACTGAAACTCACCTAAAGGTCGAGATGGGCTTTCTTGATAATGTTATCTATGCGGCTCTGATCCTCGAAAGCCTAGGCCAACTGCTGATCCTTGGAGTTGAGCTACTGTTGGAGGTCGGCTACCCTTTTGTTTAGCTGCTCGACCTAGAGCTGGGAGGATTTGAGCTACACCTTAAGCTTTTCCATCTCTTTTCCCGCCTCCAACTCCTCCTTGGCAGCCAGTGCCATCTCAAACTGTCAGAACATGTTGTAGCCCAACTGCCCTATCTAAAACACAACAATGTCATTCTCAAACCAATATGAGCATAATAGAAAAGATGTGGT
>JACGDI010005533.1:320318-342328 GCA_014898725.1 Jacaranda copaia
GCAGCAGCAGCAGCTTGTCAACGTACCTCAGCCCTCAATGCTCGGACCTGGGATTTATTGCAACTATAGACCATTATTTTATTTTAATCTGCACGGTCAAATAATTTAAATAAATATCATATTTGAGCAAAAATATGGCGTGCAATAGAAACAGTCGACAGAAAGTTTCTACCTAGTCAATCGCTTGCAGGCCGATTGAATTGGGCAGGTGATAGGCCAGCTAGAACTAAACTCCTCTCTTTGGTCAGAACTGAGGCCTCCATTTGCCCAAATTTGACTAGATCCTGAATGAAGGTGTTGGGGTAGCTAGGTGTTTAGTTCCTGGATATCTCCACAGGCCCCCTCCACCAACCCCTCGGAATAGCAAGAACCCTTGGCCCCTGAATATAAAAATAGTATTTTTTCCACTCTTTCCCATAAGAAGAGGCAGGGAATATCAAAAATTTTTGCTGAGGTCGAGCAGTCAGGTAATAAAAACCAGACTCTTCGCTACTACTTGACTTTTGGGACATGGAAAGGTGGAATAGATTTGAGAAATTGGCAAAGGTGGCGGGCTAGTCGTATAAGTGCATTAGCACAGCAAAAATGTACAGCATAGCAAAATAATTTGGAAGTAATTGGGTTATGCAGACCCCTAGTCCTAGGAAGAGGTCGACTATAGGCTGGACGAGTGGGAACCTGAGGCCACACTTTAACCCTTCATCTAATATAGTTATAAACCCCCGAGGAGGTTGATGCATTCTACCCTGAGTGCTACCAGTTCATAATCATCAGAGATATGATACACTGCTCTAATACGGACTAAATCTGTAGTGGTTATTTTGGAGGCTATTTTGGTGTAATGGTCAGGAGTAAATAATCGACCTCGACTTATAGGCATATCAGTAGGGCCAGCTTCCCCCTTCAATACTACCCTAACGTTACTTGAGCTACTGGTACTGCTCGAGCTAGAGCTTTCACTCGAGGATGAACTTGACTTACTCCCACGAGATGACTCAGATATGCTCTCGGCCCTAGTCTCTCCCCCATGGGCCATATTTTCTAACCTAGTGCCATCAGAATCTAGGCTAGCAGACATGCTTCTATAAAGGAAAGGTAGAAAAGAACAAAAATAGCAAAGGCACTTATAATAAAAATCTCATAAAGGTAAAGTGCAGAACTTGAAGGGCTTCAAAGATAGCGATTCGACCAGACGTTTAGACAGTAAAAGTGTGAATGGAGTTGGTTATCTCCCTATTTATAGGCATTCATGCATAGGAATCCATGTAACTGCTATGATGATAGCCTGCCCTAGTATGCTTTGTATTCTGCACGCTAATAGTCGCATTAAATGCCAAGAAACCGCCTCAAATCCTAGTCGACAGTTTAAAAACTCAAGTCGAGGATTCAAAAATCCTAGTCAAGCATGGTAACCGCCATAATTGAATGTAAACTCTCTGCTCCTTCTCATTAGCAAGCTTGATCAGAACCGTGAGTTGGGGGAATTCATGATATGGGATAACCCAGTAGGCCCAACAGGCTCAACATCAAATGAGACAGCCCAGGAGGCCTAACAGTAAGTCTATTTGGTCAACTAGTATCGACCTCACTTGGTAGGGCCCGTGGTCAACCCGCAACGACCTTAAAACCACTCCAAAAGTTTGAATATTCAGGTTTAGTCGACATGTATCTACCTCAAGACCCACTCCAGTATTGACTACGATCTCTGTCATATTTATTAGTCTGACAGGCTGCATGCCTCCACATTAATGACGCGTGACAACCAGTACAGCTGTTGCCACCAACTCTGCCAACCCTGCCACTAATTTTGGCAGCGGTGCACCTCCACTATACTGCTCATCCAGGAAAACAGGAGATTTAGCCACCTGGAACAGTACCGGAATCTAGACATGAAATAACATCCAACTCCCTGGCAAAGGCAAAAACTAATACACCTGATAAGGGCACCAGGGTCAAATCACGCCTGGGAAAGGCTATAAATACTTCAGACTCAACTACACTCAAGGTAATACCCAATACACTATAAGCCTTACATTCTTTGTATTATGTTCGATCTTCACATCTCGAGTAGAACTAACTTGAGTGCTGGAGTGCCTTAGCCGGGGGCATCTCGACTAGTTTAACATGTGCTGTAGTTGCAGATCTCAAGCCCCAAGATATATACAACCCTAAGTATTCGACCTCTCTAATCGATTTACCCGTAGCACAACCCCATTTTTTTCTATATGCAGCTTTCAGCAGCATCAAAAATTAAGAGTGATAACTCTAAATTTTGTAGCTTATACAAAAATTTTAAGATTCACAAAAGTAAAAAAACAAACAAATAAATAAATGAGAAAAATAATAAAAAATGAAGCAAAATTTTTCATTTGATTTAGAAATATATTAATATGAAAAATAAGAAAACTTATTTTTTAAAATATCAAGGTTTTAGTATGATCTTGCTAATAATGCACATCATAGTAATTATTTTTATGACGCTTGAGAATTTAAAATGTCAACTATTTGTTGACATGGCAAGATTTATTTATTTTTTTTAATGAAGTTGTTTTATAATTTTTAAAATATAAAATGATATGCATATTATGCAAATTATTGTAAAATAGTAAGTAACGTTTAGCATCTAACTTAATATTGAAACAAATCAATATTTGCATAAGTGTTTTGCGAAAATAAAATATATAAATAATTTAATATGATTTTTATTTTCAATTTTTTTAATTTAGCATTATTCCTATCAAATATTATTTCTATACAAAATATTCATTTATAAATTCTTATTGAACAAAAATATATAAATAAATGTATATGATATAAACATAAAAAAATGTGCAAATAAATGTATTTAAAACTATAAAAGTTGATATTATTTGTTGTTTAAAAGTTCATTAATTATTAATAACTTTTAAAATTTCAACTAACGAACAGTATATATTTATGTAGTCTATAATAAATTTGTTTCACATGATTGAGAATCAGTTCCCTATTAATTATATTGTCGTTGAATAATTAAAATATTATTATTCAAAAAGTTAGATAATATATAAATAATTAAGATTAAGAGATTACGAAAAATGTAGGAAGTAATTTCTCATATTTATAAAAAAATTTAAATTCAAATTAAAAACTGATTATATTTTTTATATTTAATTTTATTTAAAAATATTTTGCATATCTAAAAGAAATTGTCTTATAAATTTAATTCAAAACCTCTGATAAGTCCTCAACAAATGCAAAATCATTCACTTATAATTTTAAATTCCTTTACCAAGAAAGTGATTTAATATTTCATAAAAATATGTGAACTATCCTTATTGTAAGAAATCAGTAAGTTGTAACTTTTTTTAAGCAAAACAGAATATTTGAAAGAAAATCATAGTTGCTAAGTTATTTTTTCTTTTACTTATGGGACAAATAAGCATAAATTATCTATATATATTTAAAATTCGAAGTTTTTGAGTAGACGATAATTTAATTAAGGTATAATTCAATAATGTATACTTCGACTAAAAACAAAGTGATTATATTTGTGAAATAAGAAAAAATAACTTAAGTTAACATCAACTCTGTTTAGATATATATGATGTATTTTTTTGGAGCAAAATGAATAGTTAAATTAATATATATATATATGTGTGTGTGTGTGTGTGTGTGTGTGTGTGTGTGTGTGTGATCCTCTTTAGTGAAAAAACATAGTCAAATAAAGTAAAATAAAAATTCAATAACCATGCCTTTTGAATTTTAAATTTATGTGATGAGATAAAATTTCTGATTTTGTGGCTTTGTTTAGATGTGAATTGGGGCATTTTCTCAAAATTTTTTGGAAGAATGGATTTTGGGAAGTGGAGTTGGGGAATATAATGGTTGTTTGTTTGTCTTTTGGGGGGTAGGTAAATAATGAATTGGGAGAAAATAGTTTGTATTTTGGAGAGAATTATTTTTATATGTGTATATATAGATTATATGAGTGGTAGAATGTCTATATATTTGTAATTATTAGATAATGCGTAGAACTTTGGGGAACAGTGTGGAATTGTGAATAATAGGGATTTTTTGGGAAATAAATTTTGTACTTTTGGGAGTGGGATTGGAGAATGTGTAGTGTTAGTTTTTTTAAGTTTTGGGAATTGGAAAATGAATTGGGAATTGACAAGCAAACAAAGCCTATATGTTTTGAACTTACTAATGAGATAAAAAATATATAATTATCAATATCTAAAATTAGGTATAATGAATATCCCATCAACTTTTCATTCTAAAGAATATTACTAAGCTTCAAGTTATGACTCCGTAATCTATAAAATCTGTAAAAATTAGCTAAAACTAAAATTACAGCAATAATGAGTTATTTTTCTAATTCAAAGGGAAAAATTAGAAATATGGCTTGGAAAATTTTAATTCCATAATTTAGAATAAGTACAATTAGAGCAACTAGGTTCCAATCTTTATAAACAAGTTAAATAAGATGCGTATATTTTTATATGGATCGTGGTTGAACAATGAGTACTTATTAATTTGATATTATATTTTTATTCAATATTAGTCATTTCTGAAATAATAATTACAATTAATCTATTAAGCAATAATTAAATAGAATTAAATATTACAAAATTTATTACTTAAGTAACTCGTTGAACAGCATAATTAATTATACTTCAATTTATTGTCAATCAAATTAATTTATTTTGATGTTAAGAAAGCTATTCCCTGGCTGATCCACTGCTATTATTATAATTAGCAGTGAAGTAGCAACAAGAATATACTTAAATAAGTCTATTTATCATTAAAGCATAACTCCATTTCTATTCCATATTGCACAAAAATAGTATTTTGTCAATCTAAGAAAGCTGAGATTATTATAGGGCAGAAATTAAAAGAATAAGTATGAAATTGAGTATAGATATTGAAAATCACATAAAAATTGAAAGATTAGGTACAATGAATATCCCATCAACTTTTTTATGTACAGAATATTATTATGATCCAACAAATAACTATGTAACAATGAGTAATTTTTCTAATTAATAGTAGAAAATTTATAAACATGACTTGGAAAATTCTAATTCAATAATTTCTTAGAATAAGTACAATTAATGCAATTAGATCCCAACTCTTTATAAGCAAGTTAAATGAGATGTATATATGTTTAGATAAACAATAATCAAATTATAAAGACTTATTGATTTGATATTATATTTTTATTCAATATTAGTAATTTGTAATATAATGAAATAACAATCACAAGTATTTGTTGACTAAGAATTAAATAAAATAAAATATTATAAAATTATTAGCTAAATAACTCATTGAAAAATATGCTTAATCCTACCTCAATTTGTCGTCACCGAAATTAAATTATTTTGATTTTAAAAAATTATGTTGTCATTCTCTTACTTTAACATTATCATTTTGTTGTATTCTATGGCCGCGTTTGATTTGGGTTATTATGGCCTAATAGCGGTTTTAATGGTAACTTATCTATCATTTGATACATGTGATTATGGTAATTAAGTCAAAGCAAATTATCTCTAAGTCCACACCGAGCCCGTACTAAAGCTACGATTAAAGGCTATTCAAATTTTGGGGAGGCCTTGAGATTCGTAATCTCTTCACGTTGATTATCAATGACAATTGTATCCGTTAAATTGTAAAATGAAATTACCAATAAGCCCCCTAAAATAATTTTCAGAATTCAAAAATTGAAAGTTTCTCACTTTGGTGTCTAGTCAATATCTTGGTACCTAAGCAATTTTGTTGCAAATATTAGTACATATGTGTGTGTAAAATGCTTATACTTTAGTAACAATTTGGTGTGCAGTCTATGTATGATATCACACCTATTCGATTCTTTTTTTGCTAATAAAATATGCACCTTTTGGTGCCTAGGCAATAACGTTTCATACACATGCGCACAATTTTCTAATTCTTACGTCAATGCGTACATCCATGATATGCCTATGCACAGGTTTAGATAAGATCAACTCTTCTAACATTCTCTAATCAATATGGTGGATCTTATATATCAAACGTGGAATTAAGTGTGGGGGCATTATTGAAAAGCTAAAATAATATAGCAGTGAATAACAAATATCAAAAATGATGTAAAGATTTGAATATATTGTAGCACTTAATGTAATCTACAATATCAAATATAAAATTACATTAGCATAAATTATGATAATCTCTCATAATTTTAGATGGATTGAGATTACTTTATATTATTAATACAACCAGTCAAACGCGGTTTACATGAATTAGCAATGGAGCTTTGCTGTAGCTAAAATTTCGTTAGGGAAACCCTATTTTCTAGTAGTAGACCAATAGCCAATTCAAACAATATCTCAGTGTATATATATATATATCCATAGGAATATGATACATTAAATGAGAATATAATAATATT
This sequence comes from Jacaranda copaia, assembly GCA_014898725.1. Lineage (NCBI taxonomy): Eukaryota > Viridiplantae > Streptophyta > Magnoliopsida > Lamiales > Bignoniaceae > Jacaranda > Jacaranda copaia. Next base: position 326,722 of record JACGDI010005533.1, read on the forward strand.
ATAAAATAAAATATTGATATTTTTATATATAATATAATGCTCATAATCTAGTTGGGCATATAACTAAAGAAATGAACTATGATATGGGTCATATACTAGGTAAATTCTAAAATTGCAATTAAATTGAATTGAACTTGGGAAAAAATTTTAAAGTTGAACTTGATAAGTTATATTTTTTTAGCTTGAACTCTGCTGGACAAAAAGTCAATTTAGTTTGATAGTTTACCCTCGGGCCTTGCTCTAACATCGAAATGCATATGATCTTAATAGCCAATTGGATCATCAATTGACTAATCCATAAATGTATCCCCACCGTTAAGAGGTGGAGCTGTGGTGTATAAGAAATATCAATTCTATCCTTATCAAGCAGTATTTGCATCTTATATATGTGATTGGGTCAAATTTGGTTAATTGATTGGTTTAATTCAAATTTTTCGAACCTTAAGCATCGCACTACAAGAAAACAGGTCTTTAGAGATAGAAAAATCCGTCTCTAAATTCCAATTTTCCATCTGTAAATAAAAAGAGATGGAAAATTCGTCTCTAAACCTATGGCTGAAAGCCTTGTCTCCGATTCAGAGACTGGAAAACTCTGTCTCTAAATTTAGAGGCGCATTGATTCTGTCACTGAATATGTCTTAAATTTCTTTCATCTTCTATCAAAATCCGTCTCTAATTCTGTAAACTTTCCTTCTTTGATTCCATCTCTAAATTAGTAAATATTTGAAAATAATCCATCTGTAATTCTGTCTCTATTTTATTAATAACTGGTCTCTAATTCTGTGTCTAATATATTAATAATCCATCTCAAATTCCACCTCTCATTTACCAATATTCATCTCAAACTCCGGCACTACCTCATCAAGATGTCCATCTTAAATCTATCTCTGATTTTATCCCTTTAGTTTGCCTCTATTTCTCCAAATCTCTCTCTAAAACATTCACTTGTCAATTTTGAAATTTGTTTATTATCCCTATTGTTTTTTTTTGAATAAAATTAATAATTTACCCATTGAAACGTTTATGTATGACAATATAACACTAAAGCAATGACATTAACCATTCACAAATAACATAGTCTGTTAAAAATACATATACATCAACTCTATTAAAAGTACATATAACTCAACAAATCTCTTTAACCATTCAAAACAATGTAAGTCATGAACAGATACACATCTAACAATCCAAACAATAATCAATTAATGATTAGCCATCACAAGTTACTACTTATCTATCTAATTAGAGGAAATAATAGCATCAGCAATTCCCACCAAAATTCTATTGCTCTTGGGGTCGAATTGTCCTGCCTCCCTCCTTTTAGCATGTTTTGTCTTTCATTTTCAAAAGCTTGTTCTGAGATCCTCTCCGTATCTTGACACTAAACCATATATCTAACAGAAGTCATTTGGAGATCCCTAAGAAAAATCCTTTATTGGAAATTGAAGAAAAATATATAAATATGTAGTGTGATTGCATTGCAAATACAAGTTAATAGTTATTTCATGTCTCATATTGAAAACGCTATATTGAATCCAAATAAGCTCTTCTTTAAGAATATATATAGTAGTGAACTCTAATAAATTATGAATTAACATTTGTTGTTAATATTTTTTATTTTACTTAGTTCTATTTTTCTTTGTTAGTATAATTCTTTTATTAGATCATAAACTAATATTTGAAAATTTTATTAATATAGAAGAATAAATTATATAAATAGACTGAAATTAACTCGACCAACTATATATCCACAAGGGAACAACTTTCCATGTGCCAAACAGGAAAACCTGTGCTAAAAATTCATTTGTTTCCGAGTGAGTGGTGATGAATTAGATCACCATTCAATTTCCGCAATGATTAGGTTCATTTTATATTTATCCATTCATATGAAATTTTGAACTACCAAAGTATAGTAGAACATTGTTGTTTTATAATATGAAATGTAACAAATCTACATCTCAAAAACACTCAAACTTATTGAAATGTTATTTAAATGGTAGCATTAAAGCATAAATTTAAAAATTTCACAAAATATAAAAGGAAAAATATGTATATATACGTCATTACGCATTAAACTCATGAATTTAGGCTCCTAATTACTAACTACCGTTGTATGAATAAGATTAATACATGACAACTTTATAGAGAAAAGGTAAGAGAAAATGCATACCTGCAAAGGGTTGCCGCAACAAATATTGTAGGGAGCATGTTACTCAAGCAAAAAGCATGGGAACTGAACTTGATCCAAGAATAGTAGAAGTTGAGTTATTAATGATTCCCTGTAACATTCCAACATTAACAAAAAGCTAAGTTATTTTTGTTCCCAATAAAGAACTTCTACCTAAATTCAGCATTTGTCTTAAATATTGAAGTATATAATGGGGCTATACACTAAAAACACTCACCAAGAGTCCCACCACAAACAGCTGCAAGAAAATTGAAAATAAAATATTAGCCATACTTTTATGAGAACAAAAATCAAAGCAAATAACGAGATAAGCTACCATTCATTTCTACAGAGAAAACTTATCAAAAGAGAGGGCTTAATTCTAATTGCCTCCAAGTAAAATCATAAAATGTTTTGCTACAAGAGTAACCAGTAAGACTGACTCTAATTGCCTCTAAAACATCCAGCCAATAGACAAAGTGAGAACAAATTACTTGATATATTTCAAAAAGATTATCTATTGTGAGAGAATCTTAACTCTTAAGCACAAGTGATCTGCACTTACACCACAACATAGTTGCTGCATGACATTGACATTCTCAAAAAGCAAGATTGAGAAGATTAATAGGCTTCGCAGATCTAATGTACTGAGATTCTATGGAATTCAGTGCGTCAATCAATTATTGGAGTATATTAATATATATGCATGTGTGCATTTGGGTGGAAGTAGAGTATAAGCATTAGAGGTTCCGAAAGATTGCAATGCTTCAACAATGGCAACAACATTCCTTTGTCCTTCTTAATGATTCTCATGAAATTAAGCAACATTGAACATGGAAAGCTCCATTTACTTAAGAATATCTATGTGACAAAATCCAATACAGAAAACCTTCTGTGGAAAATAGAATTAATCAGAATTTCAAGCTTCCATCTTTTCTTATTTGGTATGGTAACTGAACCTTCTACAAATGAAAATGAAATAATTTCAAGCAAATTTAATAGAAGCATCTCTATTTCCAATTCAGAGGTTCCAATTTCTAATCAGGAAAACTACTTCAAAGACACTGCAAGTCGGAAAAACAATAAATGGAATACTGCCAAAACAGAACATACAATGTCTGATGCTTTCCATTCCAAAAAAGAATCTGTCATGGTCTGGTGGACTGTCAACCTGTTAATTCAAAAATGCATACAAACCAAAAAAAGCAATAAAAAAAAGAAAGAAAATCAAACAGATTCATTACTAAATAGCTCTGCTAGTAGTGGGGCCGGACGTTGGGGCTCACCTCGTGATCGTTATAGCCGAAGCTTCCTTCGCAAGTGCTGTGCCGATCTTTTCCTTGGCAAAAATTGATTCCCAATTCGCTTGCTATGTTGCTGGTAAAGCTGCATCTAGTCCCATTGCTGATAATCCTTTGCAAAATTGATATATTCATATTTTTAAAAAAATCATAAATTGAAGAAAAAGAAACAAATTAAATATGATTTAGAGAATTGAAAGTCGGATATAATTTGATATACTTATGGTGAAGTGAGCATTGAGTTGTTGCAGGAAATCCCATCCCAAGCTCCTCAAGGATCGTTTTGGCTTATCCCAACTTGGCAGCGTGCTCACCTACTGATCTTTCAGTGACCAAAGCACAACAACTGCAATAAGACCAACACTTTTCGCTGTCCATTCAGAAGTATTCTTAGAGAAACTATCTACTATCTTTATTATTTTCTACATGCAAGGTTATAAATCTTGGATCAAGAATTGTTTAATTACTAAATCCACACTGTTATGAAGTAATCAAGATTGATATTACTGAATAAGGGCAGTCTCAAAATCAAGATCCTAACAACCGTATGCAGATTATTACCATCCTATGGATTCGCCATAGAATCAACAACATGAATCCATACGCAGAAAACCTGCAGATAGCAGAGGAACAGCCAATGGATGCTGCCATATGCAGACCACCAACAAATAGCAGAGAAGTGATGAATCAATTTCCTTTCCCTTAGCAAATTCAGTAGCACAACAGGTAATTCGAAACAATCATTCAAAATTCAAGTATAATCATTCGATGACTTCTCGCATCAAGACATTCAATCGTAGCTTGCTCCATACAATTTCTAAAACATATTTCAAGAAAAGAAAACCAAAAAACGCTCTTATAAATTGAAAAATAAACAACATATATAAGATATTGTCAAAGTTCTTCTATCGCAACCAAGTACAGATATTCAATCGCATAAAGGACGCACCACTCAATTAATCCACCAAATACTGAAATTCACTCATTAATGATGAAAAATAAACAAAACATAGTAGCTTACAGAGTCATCAAGCAAGGCTTAAATGTTCTTTCATAAAATCACAACACTGAGAGAAAGACTTAAACGTAGTTGTCGTGGTGGAGGCGGACAATGGAGTGGACACGACTGTGGCGGTGGAAGCCGATGAAGACGAGCTCAGAGAGAAAATTTTGGAGAGGTTGAGAGATTTAGTGATGAAGAATAGAGATATTTTGATGGAAGGTCTGAGAGTAGAGATCAACGACGACAAACACGAGTAAAGAAATTTTCAAGTTGGGTTAGAAGGGTGGAGGAGGTTCAACAACTAGGCTCATTATCATTTTTATTCTAATTACGTTTGTGTACTTAAAAATTCAAAAAATATATTTTTTCAAAAATTTTAATCTATCGAAGTTGAAATCAATATTGACACAAACCAATCAGAATAATTTTGAAAAAGATTCTATTAAAAAAGCTAACTCATTAAATTTCTTAATTTAATAAATTAAAAGTAATTTTAAAAAATCTTATAATATTAACTCTCTCAAAAAATAGTTGTTAGATTTTGATGGAATGAATATTGAAAAATATTTTTAAGATATCTTAAATATAAAATATATTTTAACAATTCTATAGTACTTTATTAAAAAAAAATTTAAATATTATTGGGCTACTCTTTTTTTGAATTACATAAACTGAGGTATATGTTTTTCATTTAAATAGATATTTGAAGTGTATATTATTTGTTTTTATAAAATTGGAGACGGCAATAGAGATGGATTGTAAAATAAAAAAAAATAATAATAATGCAATTTATGCATTACTTTGCAACAGATTTGAATTACATCTCACAATGGGTCTCTGATTGGAAGAAATTAGAGACCAAAATTTGTCCGTCTCTGAAAGTTTGCTCTCTTGTAGTGATCAAGAGAATGGACACTTCAAATTATGTCACACCACCCACTACATATTTACCAAATAATAGTCACCATAAAATATTTAATGCCCAACGCAATCATAGATACACAAATTTAAATATTTTTTACCATTATTCTCTAGTTTATCTACATCAAATCCGCCACAAATTTAATCATTAGAGGAATTTCATTAGACCATAAGGCTTTGTTATGATTTCACATTTTAAAAGTCTTACCCTAATTAGGGTTTGAACCTAATGGATGCTTAGAATGATCATATATTGTTATAATCCAGAAAGACCAAATAATAAAATTTAGAAATAAAAGTAAAGTAATTCAATGAAATAAACAACAAGATTTACTTGATTTGAAAATATGCATAATCTACCCAACAAAGATATGAATTTATTAATTCCAAATCAAAGTACCAAGTATAATTTGAGTCTCACATCTTACGAGAACACCCAACACCCTTATTTTACACTTTGTTCTGAGAGAATATCTTTAAAGTAATATAGAATCTATTTTCTAGGGTTCATTCTTCAATCAATCTAGAAGAAATGGGATTTAAATACCTAAAGCGAAATAGCAAAATGGCTTATGGCTTGCACACTGGGGCACGCAAGATTTGCGTCCCGATGTGTGTAACTCCATTAGGAGGCTGTCTCGTCGTGCCAGGGCACACCGAACTTATGCCGTGGTATAGCATTACAGTATATCATGTGCCAGGGCACAAGTTGAATGCGCCCTGGCATGCAGTTCCATATTGTGCTACACCAAGGCACAGCCTCCTGGTGCCTTAGTGCGCATCGCGGGCCAAAGTTACCTAGAATCCATGCGTGGGCATTGCTTCCTCACCCCCCCAACGAGCGGTGTTCTACCCATGCCTGTTAAAGCGTGTTCCAACATCCCATCTTGTTCGTTCCTCACCATTTCACACCATTTCTTTTATTTCTCATCATTTGTAGTTTAAATTTCAAGACATAATCAACAATTCTTCACCTTGACTTGAAATTCTCCATCCATCATCTTTGTCCCTACCCCTAAAAGAGCTATCATCTAAGTCTGCAAATGCTTATCAAATATAAGCAATATTCGAATTTGACTTCTAGAATGGTCTTAGTTAACATATCTACTGAATTGTCCTTAGTCGCAATATTGTCAACCAAAATGACACCTTGAGACACCATATCCCAAACAAAGTGATACCTCACATCAATAAGTTTGGTTCTCTCATGAAATGTTTGATTCTTTGACAAATGTATGATACTCTAACTATCACAAAGTACTGTAGTAATATCAAAACTGATAGCCATATCATCAATTAGCCCCTTTAGCCAAATGCTTTTCTTCACATTTTAAGCTAAAGCCATATACTTAACCTCTGTTGTGGAAAATGTAACTAATGACTGCAAAGTTGCCTTGTAGCTAATAGTACAACTCAAAACACAAAAAAATGGCCTGCCATAGACCTTTTAGCATCCAAAATTTTGAAATAATCAACATCTACATAGCCAACAATTCTAACAATAGAATTCAATTAACTATACCTCAAACATCTATCTGTAGAGCCTCTTAAATACCTCATAATCCATTTCATAACTTGCTCATGTGTCTTTCCTGGCCTATGCATGTACTTACTGACAACACTAACTGCATTTGAAATATTTGGCCTAATGCACACCATGGCGTACATGAAACTACCAACTACACTAACAAATGGCACATTAGACATGTGCTCCACCTCCTCCTCAATACTCAATGATAAATCTGATAAGAGCTTGAAATGTGCTTCAAATGGCATACTAACTGCCTTGGGCTTATCCATCCCAAAACGCTCTATTATGTTTTCAATGCATTTTTGCTGAGATAACTACAACAACCCATAGTGTCTATCTTGAATGATCTCCATGCCCAATATCCTCTTTTCACTGCCCAAATCTTTTATTTCAAATTCATCGCTCAGTTGAGCCTTTAAAATGTTGATCTCATATATGTTTCTAAAAGTGATTAACATATCATCAACATAGAGCAACAAATATACGAGAAGGTATCACTACGTTTTTATGATATACACAACAACCATAAATGCTTCTAGTATAACCAATCTTTTTAATACAAGCATCAAACCTCTTATATCACTGCATGGGAGATTACTTCAAGTCATACAAAGACCTCTTCAAACGGCATGCCTGATTTTCCTATTCAAAAATAACAAATCCCTTTAGTTAACTCTTATAAATTTGTTCCTCTAACTCACCATGCAGGAAAACTATTTTCATATCCATTTGCTCAAGCTCCATATCTAATAACGCTACCATGGTGAGTAACACACAAATAGAAGTATGCTTTAAAATTGGGGAGAACACCTCTTGAAAGTCAGCTCCTTCTCTCTAAGTAAAACCCTTAGCAACTAGTCGCGCCTTGTAGTGAGCATCATCAACCCTATGAATCCTTTTTTTTCTTTTGTAGATCCTTTTGCACCCTACAATTTTTTACCCTTTCAGTACATCAACAAGCTCCTATGTGCTATTCTTCTATAGAGACTCCATCTCTTCACTTATAGTTTCTAACCATTTATCAGAAGATGGATGAGAAATAGCCTCTTTATATGTGATTGGATCATCACTCACAAACTCCTCGACAAAACGCAAAGCATAAACAACTGGATTTGAATATGTAAATCGTTGTGGTGGTTTGATCTACCTTCTTTCTCTATGGTAAGCCAAATGATAGTTCTATAGTGAATCAATGTCTTACTACTGATTAAGTGATAATGAGCTCTCACCAACTTTATCTACCACCTTTTATTTTCTTTTCAAAACTTGTGGACTGTCAATTTCTAACTCTATCTTCTCTTTGATGCCCTGTTGACTACTTTCACCCTACTTCACCTTTTTCAACATAGCAAACTCATCAAATGTCACATCCTTACTGATAATCACCTTGGAACCCTTGTCATCGGTATTCCATAAACAATAAACCTGGACTCCATCTGTATAGCCTAGGAGTATGCATTTGCTTACTTTTAACTTAAGCTTTCCTTCGTAGACACCCAAATACTCTCATATTTGAGTAATCAATAAGAGATCTTGACCAAACTTCTATTGGTATCTTGCAGTCCAAATTAGTTGATGGTGATTTGTTCACCAAATAACAAGCAATATTAACAGTTTTAGCCCAAAATCCTTGAATAATTTAGCATTAAAGAGCATACTTCTAGTTCTCTCCAAAATCATCATGTTTATCTATTTTGCAACTCCATTTTACTGTGGTACATGTACAATTGTGCGCTGCCTCACAATCCCCTCATTATCGCATAACTCCTATAATTCTTTGTTGCAAAACTCCAATTCGTTGTGAATCCTCAAGTATTTGATCCTCTTTTCTATCTGCTTCTAAATCAAAATCTTCCATTGCTTAAAGTTGATAAATACCTCATCCTAATACTTCAACATGTACACCTATACTATCCATGAGAATTCATCAATGAAGGCTAACATATATCTAGCACCACTTTTTAAAAGAATTTGAGAAGGCCCCCAAAGATCTGAGTGAATATAATTTAAGGTGCTTATGGTCTTGTGAACTACAGTGCTAAACTTCATCCTATGTTATTTGCCAAGAACACAATGCTCACAAAAATCCAGCTCCCCAATCTACTCTTCACAAAGCAAACCCTATTTGCTCAATTCTAACATTTCCCTCTCACTCATATGCCACAATCTTGTAGTATCATAATTGAAATAATCAATATGTTGGCTAATAGATATACCTTCCTTCATCCTTAAGGTGTATAACTGCTATTTCAAATACAATTGATTTGTAAGAAACTTTGTCATATATAGACTCTCCAGTTTTGATCATAATTCTTCTAGTATACTTTCTAAAGTGACCTCTCTCAGTATGTTATTTGTTAGCAATATCACCAGAGTACCATAAGTTTTCACCATAAATTCATCATTTTTCTCATCTAAGAGCATCTCTGGTAAAAAAATCTCTACCCTTTAGCACTCTCTGTAAACCTTATTGACATAAGAGGGCGTGCACCGTCATCTTCCATAGCCCAAAATGGTTCTTTCCATCGAATTTTTCTACCTCATACTTCATAACTGATATTTGATCAATTTGGCCCCTGATACCAATTTGTTGTAACTCAAAAAGACCAAATAATAAAATTGAAAAATAAAAGCAAAGAAATTTAATGAAATAAACAACAAGATTTACATGGTTTGACGATGTGTCTAATTTACTCGACAAAAATATGAATTTATTGATTTCAAATCAAAGTGCCAAGTACAATTCAAGTCCTATAAATCTCACGAGAACACCCAACAGCCTCATTCTATACTCCATTATGAGAGAATATCTCCAAATTAATGTAAAATCTATTTTCCAAGGTTCATTCTTCAATCAATCTGGAAGAAAACATGGTTTAAATACCCAAAGAGAAATAGCAAAATGGCCCATAGGCTTGCGTGCCGCATCAAGGCCAGCATGATTTGCTCCCCAGTGCACGTAACTCCATTGGGAGGCTATCTCACCATGCCAAAGTGCATGGAACTTGCACCCTAGCATAGCATTACAATATACCACGCACTAGGGCATGCGATTCCAAATTGTGCCATGCTAAGGCTCAGCCTCCTCATGCCTTAGCGCGTCGCAAGCCAAAGTTACTCAAAATCTGCACCCAAGCACTACTTCCTCGTGCTCTAGCACGCGATGTTCTACCCATGTAAGGGTGGCAATCGTGTCATATTGAGTTGTTTCATGTCGAGTTGAAGTGAGAATATCTCAAAATTTTGCTCAACCTGAACCTAACCCAATAAACACTCAACCTAATAAACCTCAACCTATACCCAACCTGAAATTTTTTGTGTCAACCCGAACCCAACCTATTTCAACAGATAATTTTTCATTAATAATTTATCTAAAAAACTTACACATTTTATGTTCAACTAGAATTTTAATAAAGTAATCAATTTATACCAAGATTTTGAGAAAAGTCAACTTTTGACAAAAAGTTAGAAAAGTCAATATTATATTCTAGTAGCCCAACTTTTGTACCATAGAGCAATTTGATTATTAGACTTTATTTAATTTCCTCTACAATATCAATAATATACAAATTTTTATGTTAAATAAAAATTTTGCACAATTTAATTTTAACAACAATGAAGTCGAATTCCATCAAATAAGTATAATTTGTCTCATTCATTGATTAATAATCACCATAATATCACCAAATACTCAAAATTTATATAATAAATAATAATCATTAATTCTTATAAATCAATATAGAGTTAAATACAAGGTTGTTATCGTATTATCGGTTGTTATCGTATAACTTGAAATCCAACCCAAATCAATCTATAATTTTCGTATTGCTTATTGGGTTGACCCAATATCAACCCAATAACCCCCAATTCAAACCTAATAATATCGTGTCGGTTTGTGTCGTATCGAAAATTACCACCCCTATACCCATGCACCCTAGGACATGCTCCAACATCCCGTCTCCTTCCTTCCACACCATTTCTTCAATTTCTTGTCATTTATAATTTAAATTTTAGATATACAAATAAATAAAAGGAGTCTTACTTAATTCGATCATCACAACCTCAAATTAACCTATCTGTATTAGTCCACCGCTCTTGTCACAAATCAATAAAAGACCATAAACAAGATTTCTTTTTGGTTTGTTCATCAGAAAAAGTTGAGTACGAACTTGCGGGTCGTTGCCTTTCCATCAAATTTGAGTTGTTTTGCACCATGAAAACAACTGGATAATGTTCTAAAGCTCTGACTGGAAAGTGAAGTGACAGCATTGTAAGGAATAGGGGATCCTAGGCAGGCGACTGGGCTGTTTCCCATTGATTAGGTACATCTAACAATGACCTTCATTATGTCAAAATGAGTGATTTTAAAGTTGGGTGCAATGATTTTGGTGATATGCGTTAAGTGTTCACGTTAATTTTTTTCTAATTTTTTTGCTTTAAATTTTTTTGAGATAGATGTGTGTGTGTGTGTGTGTGAAATACTGATTGACAATAAATAAAAGTAGATATATCGATTCATTTGTTTAGTCTAAGAAGTAGAAGGCACGACTTGTTATATGTCAATTATATGGTTTTAAGAGCCAAAAATCGAAAAATGATGAAGAAATTTATGTAGTTAATTCATTCAAATTAAATTCAACTCACCAGCAGTTAGAACAAAATTTTATTATATTGCAAACAAATATGAAATTATAGTACAAAATAATTGAGAAACTAGATATACTTGTAGTCCTGATCTCAAAATTTTCGTATAATTGACAATGGAGTCTACCCCATGCCCCAAGCTAGTCGTTAATTGAATGGACCAACACAACAAATATAATTGAGAAGTCCTTATTTCTACAGCTCCACTTAAAAAAAATAATAAAAACAAACAAAAAAAATTTTCAATAGAGATTGAATTATTAACTCCGCATCTTCTTTTATATATACATGTTTTAGTCTGATGTTTGTTTGTGGTTGCAGATCTCAACCCAATAATATATCACTATTGGATCATTTGATCTTTCTAGTTGAATTAGTTCAAACACGATCGAATTAGTCCAAATACAATTCAATTCACTAAAACAACTTTCGTCCTTATCGTATAATGTACACACACATATATATATATATATTATAGTTAATATTATGGAAAAAAATCCATGCATATATATATATATATGTCAACATAGGATAGTTTTTAAATGTTTATTAAGATAAGAATTTTCATTTACATAAAATCTTGGGAGAATTGTTTTAATAAGTTTTGTTTATGCACATAATTTTTTTTCCTTCTTTTTTTTTTTCTTCATACTGTTCTTCTTGTAGTTCGAATTATTCTATTTACAAGAAGGTTTTAGTCCATCATTATGTTTGACGAAAATACTATCACATTAATGCAAATAATTTTATCTTTCATACAGTGTTATTTTTATAAGTGGCTTCAAACTTATAATATTTTTGTGGAATTAAGTATAGTAATCAGTCGAATCAATTTGATTGCTGCCTCCCCAAATAATACATTATTACTGATTATTCAATTTATTTAGATAAATCCTTTTCATTTTAGTTTAGTAAAAAAGTTGGTTTTGCCCTGATTACTACATATTGGGGAATAAAAAAGTAAAAATAAAAGTGAATGAAGCAGAGTTATTTTGTTGGTTTCTTCAACTATTTCTTTATTTATACTGACATTCAAAAGCCCAGCTGGCTTCAATTAAGTTCACTGATATTTTCATTCTTTTGTCCCCCCCCGCCCCACTCCCTCAATTTCCTGTTGCTGATGGATACATCCAACTCTGGTAAAGTTTGAGTTAGTAGACAATGACAAAATAGTAGGTAATAACATACAAATTATTATAAATTACATAAATTAAAGTTTTGATTTTATCACTTGAATCTCTTTTACAAATAAATACTAATAAGAAGAGTTTTGAAATTATTATTATTGACAATTAGTTACATATATAGTAGCAACTTAATGATAGTGAAAATTTTGTTATAAATTATACTAATAATTTTTATTGTCATTATATTGTCTTCATTGGACAATCACCAATTATTAATAATGACAACTCAAAATATTAATTTTTCTCATTATTAATTTTATTGTAACAAGATAAAATGTATTGTCATTTAAAAGTATTATTGGTGACAAAATAAAACTAATTGTCACTTGAATGGGCCACCAAATCTAGTAGAATCATGCACAATCCACTAAAAATGTAATTAATTTAAGTATCAACTTTCATAGTTAAAAAAATGAATCACATATTAATTAATTTAACTATTATTATTATTATTATTATTATTATTATTATTATTATCTCTAAACGATTTAAATTATTATTATTGATGAGGTTGAAAATAGTTTAGAGTGAAATGGATATTGTTTGGGGTTGATCCGATTAGAGATGTCGAGTAATCCAATTTGTGTATTTCTCGAGGTCTAAAATTTGCAACAATCAACACACGTTAAATTAGCCAAGGTGCCCCCAGCTAAGGCACTCCGACGCTCAAGTTAGTTCGAGTCGAGATGAGATAATCGAACAGAATATAGAGAGCTTGTAGTGTATTTGGCATTACCTTGAGTGTGATTGAATATGAGGTATTTATAGCTTTCTCCAGGCATGATTTGTCCATGGTGCCCCTATCAGGTAAAGTGGGCTTCAATCCTTGCCGGGTGGTAAATGATCATTCCAGATCTCAGTATTATTCCAGATGGCACAATCTCTCATTTTTCAGGGTGAACAATACCTTTGGTAGATGCCTCTCTGCCCAGGGTGGTGATAGGGTTGGTGGCAGAGTTAGTGGCAGTGACTGTACCGACAGTCACGTGTCATTAATGCAAAGACATGATGTCTAATAGAATAATAAATGCAGTGTGGATCTGAGTTAATGCCACAGAAAAAGACCTAAGCTTGACAACAATCGTTCGGACCTAACTGGTCGACCATTTAACTAATCGACCTAGTACATGACAGAACATGCTAGAATAGGCGACGCATCCCATCGAGCCTGGTTGACAATAGTTTACTCGACCAGATAGTTGTTGTCAAATGGGTTAACTCCAAAACTGATGTTGGGTTTAGTGGGCTTATTGGGCTAAATGGAACTGACATTGGGCTTCCTGTTAGACATCCCATATCATGAGTCCCCCCAACTCGTGGTCTTGATTGAGTTTGTCGATGAAAAGGAGTAGGTAGTTAATAGGCAGTTACGGCGGTTAGCCATATTCGACCGGGGTTTTTGAATCCTCAACTAGGGTTTTTGAATTGCCGACCAGGGTTTGAGGCGGTTTTACTACATTTAATGCGCTGGTTACTTCGCAGAATATGAAGCGTATGGAGGCAAGGCATAATCATAACTGATGCTTGGGTTCCCACGCATAAACCCCTACAAATAATGGGGAGATATGCTTCCAATTACACTTTTGCTGAACCTATCTCTAGTCGAATCCCTGCCTTTGAAGTTCTCCAACTTTGTACAGTTAAAGCCCACTCAATATCCACTATAAGTTACTCTGCCAATTATTTCTTTTGTTCCCCTTTTCTTCTACGATAAAATATCTACAAGCTCCGATAGTGAGGACACTAAGCTCGAAAATATGGCCTATCAGGGGGGGCTAAGGGTGAGAGTGCCTCTGAAATATCCCATGATAGCGATCCAAGTAGTTCTTCTAGTGATAGCTTGAGTGTGAGCAGTTCCAATAGCTCGAGCGACGAGAGGGCGATTTTTGAGGGTAAGTCGAGGCCACTAGAAGTTCCTATAACCTAGGGTTGATTGTTCACCCCAGATCATTATACGGAGATAACATCCAAAATAACCCCTGCTGACCTATTATGAATTAGGGCAACATACCATATCCTTGAGGAGTACTAGTTGTTAGTTCCAGGGGCTCAAGGCCGAATGCATTGACCTCCACGATGATGCATCATTGTGTTTGAGAAAGGGTTGAAATGTGGTCTTAGGTTTCCCCTTGCTCGAGTGATAGTTGACCTTTTCATAGACTTGGAAGTATACATAACCTAACTGTTGCCAAACTATTTCGCCACCTTATACAGTTTTGCCATACTGATACACTTATATAATCAACCAGCCTCCTTTGCCAACTTCTCAAATCTATTTCATTTACCTATGTCATGAAAGTCGGGTAGTACCGAGGAGTCTGGTTTCTACTACCTCACTGTTCGACCCCATAGAAAATTCCTGGTATCCCCTGCCTTGTCATACGGCCAAGAATGAAAAAAATACTTTTTCTATATTCGAGGGCTAGGGATTCTTGCCACTCCTCGAAGTTGATGGAGGGGGCCTATGGAGATACCTAGGAACCAAATGCCTAGCTGGCCCAACATATTCATGAGGGACTTAGTTGGATTTGGGCATATGAAGGCCTTGATTCTGACTGAGGAAAGGTATTTGGTCCTAGTTGGCTTGTCACCAGCCCAACTCGACTTGCCTGAGGGTGATCAGTTAGGTAGTGGTTCTCATCGATAGTTGTTCATATCCGACTAGCAAAAACTAATAAACCTCAGCCAGGCTGAGGTCATTTGAGCACTGTCTTACCACTGCAACATGGTAAGTATAAGGTCGATAATTTTTAATTGAATTTTTATTTCATGATGGTATTGTGAAGTAACATACTTCATTTTGTGTTCCAAGTGGGACAACTGGGTTATAACATTTTTCTTCGATTTGAACTG
>JACGDI010005533.1:348444-367978 GCA_014898725.1 Jacaranda copaia
TGAGGCATAGTTAATGTCACCATCTGCTCCTGAAGGGCGTTGGGGCTTGGGGCGATGCACCTTGTTGGGGCGAAGGGGGAGGTGGAGAGGTGGACCTCCTATTCTGCTCTCTTCTATATGTGGCTCTGCGTGTGTTAACCATTTTCTCGTTGCAATCTCAAGCTATTCCCACAGACTGTGCTAAAATGATGAGGTTGAATACAATTTAGAGTGAAATAGGTACTATTTGGGGTTGATCCGACCAGAGAGGTTGAGTAATCTAATTTGTGTACTTCTCGAGGTTTGAGATCTGTAACAATTAACACACATTAAACTAGCCGAGGTGTCCCTGGCTAAGGCACTCCGACGCTCAAATTAATTTTGGTCGAGATGAGGTAATCAAACAGAATATAGGAAGCTTGTAGTGTATTTGGCATTACCTTGGGTGTGGTTGAATATGACGTATTTATAGCCTTCTCTAAGCATGATTTGTCCATGGTGCCCCTATTAGGTGAAGTGGGATTCAACCCTTACCGAGGGGTAAATGGTCATTCTAGATTTCGGTACTGTTCCAGATGACACAATCTCCCATTTTTCAGGGTGAACAGTACCTCTGGTAGGCGCCTCTTTGTCCAAAGTGTTGATAGAGTTGGTGGCAGAGTTGATGGCAGCGACTGTACCGGCAATCACAGGTCATTAATGCAGAGGCATGATGTCTGACAGAATAATAAATGCGGCGTGGATCTGAGTTAGCGTCCGAAAAAAAGACCTGAGGTTGACAACGGTCGTCTGGACCTAGTTGGTCGACCATTTAACTAATCAACTTGTTACATGGCGGAACAGGTTTGAATAAGCGACGCGTCCCATTGAGTCCGGTCGACAATAGTTTACTCGACTAGATAGTTGTTGTCGAATGGGTTAACTCCAAAACTGATGTTAGGCTTAGTGGGCTTATTGAGCTAAATGAAACTAATATTGGACTTCCCGTTAGAGTATCCCGTATCAATTATTATTATTATTATCTCTAAACGGGCACAATCGTAAAATAAAAAATATACTATTTCGTAATTTCCCAAAAGGTCCTCGAAATCGATTTTGTGCGGTATCAATATTCTGTATTTTATATTGGCGAGAACATTGTTTGATGCATGACTGATAACCCACCACACTAGGGCATCACAATTATTACCATGTGATGAATTCGTGAATTAGTACATCAACTAAATTAATATGCACAGAAAATAAAAGGATGTAGAAAAAGAAAATTAATGATAAAACAAAAAGTGATAATGCGAAAATTGCAAGTTCTTAAATGAAAAAAGAATTATTTTTCCATAATAATAATTTTTATAATGACAAAAGATTTATATATGTTAATAATTTTCAATAGTAACAATTTGAATTATTGTCACTATTGAAATATATTATGGCAAAATAAAATTTATTGTAACCTAAAAGATATCATTGGTGATATGATGGAAGTTATAATTATCACTTACATGTCATGAATGATAATTTTTATTTTGTCAATTATTTTTGGATAACTAATATTAATTTTCTGTTGTAAGTCTGATTTTGTATGTGATTTTGTTTTTTAATTTATGTGATTTATTATTTGAATTTTTTCAAAAATATTAATTATTAATGAGCATATAAGATCATGCCTTTCATGTAGTTAATTGTTACTATTGAAATATATAATAATCAAGGTGTTATCTTAGTTCCACAAAATACAAACTTTTTCTGTTCATATAAAACATATTTGAATGTATGAAATTAGCAATTGATGGAAATGAGGGGGGGAAAAAAGAAAAAGAAAAAAAAACTCATTTTATATCATTTATTATTAGATGTGAAGGGTAATTAAATTGACGGAACACCCAGCTTCTAGTCCCTTTAAAGCAAAGAACCTCGCCCCTGCCAGAACAAGTAAATGCCCAACTGTGTTTAGCATGCCGGCATTAACTGATGGGTTGGAATTAATGGCATCCAATTAATTTCAGGGATAAAAATTGTGGATGGCAAATGAATGGTGATGAGATTTTATTCCTATTGGAACGATGCGGTATGATTCAGTAGCAACTTTCGTTGA
The DNA here is from genome assembly GCA_014898725.1 of Jacaranda copaia. Classification (NCBI taxonomy): domain Eukaryota; kingdom Viridiplantae; phylum Streptophyta; class Magnoliopsida; order Lamiales; family Bignoniaceae; genus Jacaranda; species Jacaranda copaia. The sequence goes on from JACGDI010005533.1 coordinate 350,516, forward strand.
ATTATTTAACATCACTTATTATTAGTGAAATTAAAAATATTTTTAGTACGAGTTAAGATAAAAAAAATAAATAAATAAATAAATAACATCAGACTAGTAGAAAATCAATTTTTTTCAGAAACTTGATTTAAAATTTCTGAAAAATTAAAGTAATGTTTGGTTATATTTTTTGTTTGATTATGATGTGTGTTTTAAAGGAATAAATGTTGAAAGTAGGGTTGGGGAATATAATGGATTTTTTGTTATACTTTGGAGAATAATTATAAATTTGTTTTGGAGAATATTGGTTTATTTATTTATGTTTTGGAGGAGATATTTTTTTACTGTTGATGCCAAATCAATTTTTTTTTGTTGGGTTTTTAGGATAAAAATGGAATTAAGTAACTTTTGTTAATGTAAGAATAATAATGAAATATAAATTATATATATATATATACATATGTATGTATATATTGAAAAATGGGGAAGTTTTGGGGATAATAACGGATGGGAAATAGTATTTTGGGAAAATTCATTTTAGTATTTTGGAGGAAAAATGAGTGTATGTTTGATTATGTTTTCATAAAATAAAATAATTTTATTTTGCATTTAAAAAATACAACCAAACACTTCCTAACTTTTTTAAATATAATGAGAACAATTCAATAAAATGAGGATTATTCACCCAAACTCGGTGGATATAAAAGTAGTGGTCGGATGGTCACAAGTTACAACCCCATAAATGGGACCAAGCATATTATCATGCAATTCAGAGGCTCTACATCTACATGATACGTAGGTCAAAGTAGGGAAAATACACACAATATGTGCATTTGTGCCCTAAATGTTTTTGACCGGTGAGGCAATATGAAGCTTCAGAAATAAATTGAATGGAGCTGTTCACAAATAAAACTTCCAATTTCATTGAATTCAATTTGATTTATTCATTATACGCATGCATGAAATTTTTCTAATTAATAGCTGGACGGTGGATTTTAAAATCTATCTCAATTTAAGGGTGACGATTTGGATAGATCGGATAAGTTTGGATTGAGTTGGGTTGAAGTAAGGATATAATACTAATACTAATACTAATACTAATTTTTTTAACTCGAATCCAACCCAATCTGATAACAATGTAAAGGTGCTCAGCATTAACCAACCTAATTCGCATCAGGTCAGGCTTGGGTCAATCTAATTTTTATAAGATCGATATGCCAACTCAAATTTACCCAATCCAATCTGCCAACTTAGTTTAAAATAATTGTTTCAAATATTTGTTTTAAATTTTAGATTTTTTTTGGTATTTTTATTTTTTAGTTTGCCTATTCTTGATTATTAATATATTAAAATAGAAGTAAGGAGTTCTCATCATAACTCCACAACAGCAGCTTTCTAAATTTTTTTTTATTAAACCACATAATATATTGATTTTTAAGACTCTTTTCCCTTTCATTTTCTAGTATCTCTTCGCATCATAAGAATATTGAAATCACAAAATATCTTATTTTTAAAAATAACATAGTTTTCTAAGTTTTCCTCACATGCTCTCTTTAATTTTGTAGCTTTTTGTATCAATCAAATTGCCTCTTTTAACTTTTTAAAATGGCATTTTTATTTTATTTTATATTGATTCAATTAAACAACAAGTAAATCAATAAAAATGTATCATCAAGAAAATAAGTAAAAGAGTAATTTAATTATAAACATAATTTATTATAAAAACTTGCTTGAGTCTTTTGAAATTTTTATAACCTCTCAGCAAAAAGAATTCTTGTAATCTTGTCTATCTATACATACAAAATCTTTCGTTGCATATAGTCTAAGAAAAACTTCTTGAACTATTCAGTAGACTACTTGTTCGACTCTTTGTCGAACAATTTTCATATCCACTTGGATATCCAAAAATAACTATTAGAAGCAGCCAAAAATTATAATAATCCATTCTATACTTTGTGAAAATAAATAAGACTAAAAAATGGCAAAGTAGTAATTTTAATATTGTTAAAGTTCAAAATTTCAAGCTTTAATTTGTTATTTGATATTTTTACTTTTAAAAAAATTTAAATTTTATTTGTTTAATTTGGGTTAGGTCAAGTTGGTTCAAGTTGTTGTGTGACCCAAAATCAAATTTTAGGTTGTTCGTATAGCCTAAAATTCAACATATGTTAATTTTGTTGGACTCGAACTCAAAATGAGTAAACCCAAACCCAATTTTTTCGTATCAAGCTCGTATCAGGTTATTATGTTGTGTTGGAAATTGCCATTCATATTGTCTCATGTCTGCAATCAAATTGCTATATTTCTACGTACCCATTTTTTAGAGATATCTAATAAATGTACACATATATATGCTTATACATATGTTACATTTATGTAATAGTTATCTTTTAGACAATTTTATTTTTTTATACACCACAGAAGGGTTTTCATTATTCCCAGAATTTTTTTTCCATTGTGACAATTTAATTTTACCTTAATGAATTTCACTTATCTCTTGGTCTGTCGTCCCATCTGTTCTATTATTTTCCTGAAATGCAACTATAAGAAGCCCTTGGTTTATTCATGTACTATTAAATTTTTAAGTTACAAATACCGAAGTCCCATTCTTATGAACACGTTAATTTTATGTTCGAACGTCAAAAACGATAGTTGAAAAATCAAATATAATCTCTTTAAAAGAAATTAAAATATTAAAATTACAAATAAATTTGAGTTGTGTGAATGTATAATTTACCTATTGCTCAAACAAGCATGAAATGTACGCTTGCATATTCGTCCATTACTGCAAAAATATATTATATTAGTGATAAGTAATAAGTGACAATATAAAAATTGTCACTAATGATTGTATAAACTAAGTGATATTAGCTTTTATTTTGTTATTATATAATGATATATTTTTTAAGATAATATTAGCTTTTATTTTGTCACAATATAGTTTAATAGTGATAGAGTTGTCACTATTAATAATTAATGATATCCATATGATAATAACATGGTGATAATGAAAATTGTCATTATATTTTATAATATGATTTCATAATGATAACTTAAACACTGTTCTTATCACTATTTAAGTAGTAAAAATTATTATAGTGACAAAATAGAACTTTTTATTACTTAATATATATATAATTAATGACAATTTTTATGTTATTATTTACTATTTTATCACTAATTTATCTTTTTCTTGCATTGCAAGGTCAAATCGAATGAAAATTTCTAACCAAGTAGCCCAACAAATGAACAAGCCAAACTCAACTAACCCAAAACATGTCATTGCCAAGTGGTCAATTGGTTAATGATATCATTTTTTATATTTTTTTTTAAATTTATTTACGCATGCAGATACTCAAAAAATTTGTTAAGGTTTAAATCCCAAACTCGCATGTACAAGTATAAGGCCAATATCATTGGACTAATTGACTACTTGATATCATTATTATGTTTAATATTATCATCATATTTGTATGTGTGAGGTTTTTAGTGTGAATTTTAATAATTTTTTTTTTATGTATATGCAAGTAAATTACAAAAAATACAATTTATAGAGATGGACATGTAATTATGAGTTGGTCCTTTTGCCAACCCACACATATCAAATTGAATAAAATTTTTAGACCCAGTGCCACGCAACGTACATTTTTCCATGCATTGTATGGAAACTATCTCCCAAGATTTTTATGGGGTCATTAAATCACAGAGGGGCATTCTTGGAAAGCAATGTAACAAAGTTCCTTCTATATAAATTTTCTAGCAGGAGGGCTTCTGAAGTACTGAAGCCACTGCAGATTAATCTTCATTGCTTAAGTAGTAGTACTGATGGCTTCAAAAGTGATTCTTGCACTGCTTTTTTCTCTGTTCTTCATTTCTCAGGCAGAATATCTAAAATAACCACATCTTTTCTCTTTTTCTTCGTTTTTTAATTAAAATAAATAGCCCATTTGAACATATATTTTCAATTCTTTTTCTTGCAGGTCTCATCTGATTTCAAGAACAATGAAGAAACAAACCATGTCAGCCAGGCATTACATGTGATTAATTCTATCAACTCTTCCTTTTTCTTTTTCTTTTTTTTCCCCCTTCCTTTTTCGCACCAATTCCTTTGTTTTTCTATGATCTATAATTTTTTTTTAATTTTGTGGAACCATTATTTCCTAATTTATATGCTCTTTTTTTTTTAACCCCTCTTCAGGTGTTTGACAGAGGAGGAGACAGAAAGCTAATGCATAACTTGGGTGAGTCATTTTATGTACTCTGTAAAAATTCAAGGACCTCAGACAAAATCGTCTATCTATATTTGACTTTGGGCCGAAGCATCCAATTCTTTTCTTTTTTCTTTCTTTTTTCCCCCTCTTGGGAAGTTTGAAATCACGAACTTAGGCTGACACGCACAACTTAAAGTGCTTTAATGTGTTTAATTTTAGTTAACTCATCAGTAGTTAAGCATTAATTAGGCCGATTAATTTGTCCTTCTCTCTTTGCTTGCTCTTAAGTGTCTAATTAAACAATTGATGTTCCCTTCACCATTGAAAATGGCCCTAACTCGACGCCATCGTCATTCTTTTATGCGACGTTTGGACCAAAATTGACACACAAAAGAGAAGGAAAAAGCGGAGGTTCAATATAAAAAAAAAATATATATATATATATATATATATTTTTTCTCAAGATCTAAACATAAAGTTAATGATTGCTCCCAAACATTCAAGATTCGGTTAGGACGGTGGTTTAAGCATATGTTACTTTCTTTGGATGTAATTTTTTTTAATACATATTGATTATTTAACGGTGGCCGCGGACATAAATATGTTATTGTGAATCACACAAGTTTATCTGTTCGTGTAACTTGTAATATATATATTCATTTCTCCACTTAGACTTTAGCTTTACTACAAGTCTTATTAAATAACTTTAGTATAATGGTATAAGTCCAAAATATAAAATATAAAATTAAGATTTGATCTTAACAAATTTATGATACACTTATGATACACATGCGTATAAATTAAAAAGAATATATAATTACTATGAATACTAAGCATATCTAAATATTATCTTTGATTCTCATAGTGTTAGGCCTCTCCAAGTATTTCAATGACCGGATGGCTTCTCGCGTTCTTGCGGTCGCCCCAGCTCCCGCTCCGAGCGCTCTCCATGGGCTGGACTGTAGTGGACTATGCAAACACAGGTGCAGCCTTCACTCAAGGCAAAATCTGTGCTTGAGGGCATGTGGAACTTGCTGCGTTAGGTGCAAATGCGTGCCCCCAGGGACTTATGGCAACAGAGAATTGTGTGGAAAATGTTACACAGATATGACCACCCATGGCAACAAGACCAAGTGCCCATAATTTGAAGCAGATGAGGAGGAGGGCCCATCCTTATGTTTTGCTTGGATTCTCATATGGGTCTTGACTGGCTTAAGTTAAATTTGGTGGTGCTAGTTTGTTTGGACTCAAATAGCATCTTGTCCTTTTGTAATTACAGTTGTGTTTGAATGCGGAGTGGAACGTTGCTAATAGTACTATGCACTTGCAAGTTTTATTTATTTGATGGTAATTTATTTCCTTCTCTCTCTCTCTTTTTATCTTAATCTGTCAATTTACTTCCAAATAAATGGTAGTTGGGTCTAAACGAATTGAGGTCAATACAATGTTCTTTAATGAGTGGGAGAAAACTATTTGAACCTAAAGTGTCCAAACCATCAAGTTTCTCGTGACGGTATTTAACCAAAATATCCTTATTAAAGTACACATCAAGTTAATTTGTTATGGTGATTTTCATTCAAGATTTTTTGATGATTAAGTTGGTGCGAATTAGTCTTGGAGAGATTGATGCTGCGTTTGATTTCCCCCATTAGTAGTAATTTAATATAATCACGATCTACTGAAAATTATGTGAAATTATTATAATTTCAGCTAGTGTAATCTTATATTTGATATTATAAATTTTACCTGACACTATAATGTATTCAAGTTTTGATTTCATGTTTGATACTAACAATTAAATCCTATATTATTTCATTTTTCCAATCACAACCACATATCCAACGAGTTGTTTGATACATGAGAACCAAAAAAATTGATTAGATATTTTTTCATCAAAATTTGGTTTTTTCCTCAAACCTCTACCTATTCATCATGGATGTATGAATAGTTACCAGAGTTGACAACATTTGCACATACTCATATAAAACATCATTGCTGAGGTGCCATACATTATTTATTATCAAAAAGATGATTGATATGAAAAATGGAATATGCACCAACACCAATGTAGTATAGGCATTTCTTGCAAATATATGCACCAATGGGCACAAGGGACTCGTTTAGGCATCACTAACATAAATAGACATTGAAGTTAACAATATTTGAATTTGATTTGATTTCAGAGATTTCATGATAATTTATTAATAGAATTTGAAATATATATTGATAAATTCAAAGGATAATCGTTCCAGAGATATTACGAATCTCTTTCTAAATTTCAAATTTTGATTACACCCTAATCCCATACATAATGTGGACTTGGACATAATATACATCGATTGGATCACTTTAATCAAACATATCAAACAGTACATTAGTTATCATCAAAACAATTAATAAAATCTATTATATGAAATTAAATGCGAGAAGAGATAAGAATGAATTTCGTACCTCTATATTAATGATGTAATTATTAATGATTGTCCGTATGTCGGGGTACGTGTGTGTTGCCGTTTAAATCAATAAGCTTTTATTATTGATGAATCTAAAGTCATATATCTTGGACATAAGCTTAGATGTTAGTCGACAATAGGCAACATCACCGTAAAATTGAAGGTGTGGGCCATGACTTATTTGACCATTTACATTTATTATCAGTGATATTGTTGTCATTTGTCAACTATTTTAATTTTGAATATAAAAATATCACATAAATGTTGATACTTTTTATACGGTATTCAAAGGGTATTTAGGTGATTTTATAAATTTCTCAAACAATCTTATAAGATGTGAAAACGTATTTAATATTCTTTTTTAAGAAAAAAATTTATAAGCTTTTAAAATAAAATGTCAGGAGCTTATAAATTTTTTATAAAAAAATAAAAAATACCTAATTTATTTTAAAAATCTTAATAAATTAGTTTAATTTTAACATATTAATTACAAGAATGTCATTACTAACATTTTATAAAATTTAAGATATTATTTTATCCAAATATTTTAATAACTTATTCTTTAAGAAAGATCTAACATTTTGTAAGTTTCAAAAATATCTTATAATATGTAGCAGCTTATAAGGCTTTTTAAATAAGAATAGCTTAACACCTTCTCAATTAAATTTGAAAAAATAAAATAAAATAGTAGATATTTAGTTGGAAAGAGAAGTAGAGAAAAATTAAGAGGCCCTTTGTAAGATTTAGGACCCTAAACTAAGCTTTTAAACATATTGCGCCTTCGGCCATATTATACTCCATTACAAAAGAAAACCTTCTGAGTGTTTTCCTCATTTTTCCAAAACAAAGATAGTAATAAATCAAGGAATGAAAGAAGCACAGCAGAAGTAATTCAGGTACGTAATTTAATTTATCAAGAATCCATAAATTATACTCACAAATTTTATGACAAAATTATACTCACAAATTTTATGACAAAATTAATACCCAATGGATAAAAAAATAAAACAGATAAATGTGATTCGGCAAATGTCACTTACCTCCACCAGAGTTTTCTTTCTTCCTCTATGAGAGAATTTCATCTCTATAAATTAACCCTTGAATTTGACATACCAAAATTTAAGACAAAAACTCATTGTACAACTACTCTCATAACTACCAAAGAAATACTTTCTCTACCCTTTTGTATTGCCCCTCATACTCACAATAACTACTCTATGAGAATTATGAGTTCCGTGAGTATAATCTCAAGTAATCAAATAAACACCTCTATTTATAAAAAAATTACTTGACTACTTTATCTAAATCTAGAAAACTTAATACAAGAAAGAGTTCTAATTCTAGTCAAACTTGGTTTCTTGATAACTAAGTCAAATCTCAACAATCACTACCTTGACAAGCTTTCTCATCTTAGCAATTGTTCATGACTCCATCGCAAACCAAATTTCATTGGCCTTCAAAGATACTACTACACATGCCAAATTAATAAGGTCCTAGCACTAACTAACTTATCCTAGCTAATGCACATGTACAACTTAATATGTGACTTTCAAAATTCCACCTCTAGCAAATATTCACAACCTTTAAAATCCAAGTAGTTCAAGGAAATTAGATTCTTTCGTATCTTTAGGACATAGGTCACACCATCTAAAGTACGAATCGCTCCAATAACTAATTTGAATTTCACCACTCCGGTACCCATGACTCTTCAACTAAAATCATCACACAAAGACAAATATGTCTTCTATGATTGAAGTAAATAAAAAATAATCCTCCATGGAGCAAACATGCATTATGCATCCGAAATCCAAAATCTAATCATCTCCACAACATTAATGATAATGATGTCCACAATACAAAGTCAAATTTTCCTACTATAAATCGTTTATAGTTGTCAGCTTCTCTTACCTTCCTTTCAATGCCACTACTAGGCCTTGTTGAATTAGGAGATCATCCACCATTCCTTACCAAAGAGTGAAATTCCCTTTGCTATCAAATTTACTATGAAGTGACTTGCTAATGACGCTGCCCATCCTTGAAAAATTAAATATCAACTTGTAACTCTAACTAGAAGCTCCAATACCAATTTGTTGTAACTTAGAAAGATCAAATAATAAAATTGAGAAATACACGTAAAGTAATTCAATGAAAAGGACACAAGATTAAATGTGGTTCGGTGATATAGCTAATCCATTTGACAAAGATATAAATTTATTGATTCCAAATCAAGCATCGGATATAAATTTAAGTCCCACAAATCTCATGAGAACATCCAACACCCTTATTTTAACCTCCATTCTAAAGAGAGAATCTCTAAAATAGTTTAGAATCACTTTTCTAGAGTTCGTTCTATCTATCCTTGAAGAAAATGGGGTCTAAATGCCCAAGCAAATTTCAAAATGGGCTTATGCCACGCTCGCCATGCCAGGGCACACAAAATTTGTACCTCGATGCATGAAACTCCATTGTGGGCGATTTACTTCACACCAAGGTACACAAAACTTGCTCTCTGGTACAAGATTACAATGTGGCTTGCACTGGGGTGCACAAAATCCATGCCCTAGTGCAAAGTTCAAACATGCCTTTCCCTATGGCATGGCCAACTTCCGCCCTAGTGCAAATCGCAACTCCTCTTACCTGAATTTTGCGCATGGGCATGACTCCTTTATGCCAACATCCTATTTTGCCTGATTTCACACCATTTCTTCCTCATTTTCACTTTTTTTCGCCATTTGTAACTTAAATTTCAAGGCACACTGAACAATTCTCCACCTTAACTTGAAATTCTCCATCCATCATCTTTATCTCCCTCCTAAAGGGACTATTAACTAAGTTTGCAAATGTTTATCAAATCCAAGCAATGCTCGAATTTGATTCCTAGAACGATCTTAGTCAATATATCTACTAGATTATCTTTAGTCCTAACTTTGTCAACCAAGATGACATTTTGAGATACCATACCTCAGATAAAGTGATACCTCACATTAATGTGCTTTGTTTTCTCAACAAATACTTGATTGTTTGACAAGTGTATAACACTTTAACTATCACAAAATACTATAGTAATATAAGAATTCATACCCATATCATCAATTAGCCCCTTCGGCCAAATGCCTTCCTTTACACCTTCAACTAAAGCCATGTACTCAGCCTCTGTTGTGGACAATGCAATTGATGACTGCAAAGCCGTCTTTCAATTAACAGTACAACTTGAAACATAAAATACATAGCCTTTCATAAACCTTCTACTGTCCAAATCTCCAACATAATCCGCATCCACATAGCCAATAAGTCTAGTCGTAGAATTTAGTTGACTATTCTTCAAACATCTATTCACCGAGCCTCTCAGATACATGACAATTCATTTCACTACCTGCCAATGTATCTTTCCTAGCTTGTACATGTACATGCTCACAACATTGATTGCATGTGAAATATCTGGCCTAGTGGACACCATGGCATACATCAAACTACCAGTTGCACTAACATATGGCACATTAGATATTTGCTCAATCTTTTCCTCAGTACTCAGTGATAGATTTGATGAGAACTTGAAATGAGCTGCAAGTGGCATACTAAATAACTTAGACTTGTCCATCTCAACACCCTCAATTATTTTCTCAATATATTTTTGCTGAGATAAGTACAACAACCTAGAATGTCTATCTCGAACAATCTTTATGCCAAAATCCTTTTCGCACTACCCAAATCCTTAATCATAAATTCTTCACTCAACTAAGCCTTTAACACATTGATATCAGATATATTTCTAGAGGTAATCAATATGTCATCAACATAAAATAACAAATAAACAAAAAGATCATCACTGCACTTCTCATGGTATACACAATAATCATAAATGCTTCTAGTATACCCAATCTTAGTAATAAATACATCAAACCTTTTATACCACTGCTTGGGAAGCTACTTCAACCCATACAAAGACCTCTTCAAAAGGCATGTTTGGTTTTCCTTTCTGGAAAAAATGAATCCCTCTAGTTGACTCATATAAATTTGTTCCTCTAACTCACTAATACACAAAAATATTATTTTCACATCCATTTGCTCAAACTTCATATAAAATAAAGCTACCATGGCAAGCAACACACAAACGGAAGCATGTTTTACAATTGGGGAGAATACCTTATGAAAGTTAACTCCCTTTCTCTGGGTAAAACCTTTAAAAACCAATTGTGCCTTATAGTAAGCATCCTCAACCCTAGGAATTCTTGTTTTCTCTTGTAGATTCATTTGTATCCTACAATTTTCTACCCTTTAAGTACATCAACTAACTCTCATGTGCTATTCTTGTGTAGAGACTCCATCTCTTCACTCATAGCTACTACTTATTTATCAGAATCTGGATGAGAAATGTCCTCTTTATATTTGATTGGATTATCACCCATAAACTCCTCAACTGAACTCAAAGCATAAGCAACTAGATCTGAATATGCAAATAGTTGTGGTGGTTTGATCTGCCTCCTTTCTGTATTGCGAGCCAAACAATAGTTCTATAGTGAATCATTTTCTTGCTGTTGATTAGGTGATAATGAGCTCTTATTAACTTAATCTACCACCTTCTATTTCCCTTTCGAAATTTTTGGAATGTCTATATTAAACTCTACTTTCTCTTTAACATCTTCTTAACTACTTTCACTATGCTCTATTTTTTTCAACATAACAGACTCATTGAATGTCACATCCCTGTTGATAATCATCTTGGAGCCCTTGTCATTAGTATACCACAAATGATAACCTTTGACTCCATCTATATAACCTAGGAATTTGCACTTCGTTGCCCTTGACTCAAGCTTTCCATTGCTAACATGAGCATAGGTTGGACACCTAAATACTCTCACATTTTAGTAATCAGCAAGAGACCTTGACCAAACTTTCATTGGTGTTTTGCAGTCCAAAGCAATTTATGGTGACCTATTCACCAAATAGCAAGCATCATTAATAGCTTCAACCCAAAAATCCTTAGACAATTCGGTGTTAAAGAGATCAAAATAGTCATTTTCATATGTTTTACAACTTTATTTTGCTATGGTGTATGTACAATTGTGCGATGCCTCACAATCCCTTACTTATTGCAGAATTCCTGAAATTCCTTGTTGCAGAACTCCAAACCATCATCAATACTCAAGTTTTTGACCTCATTTCTTGTTTGCTTCTCAATCAAAGCCTTTTACTGCTTGAAGTTGACAAATACCCCATTTTTATACTTCAACATATATACTTATACTCTCTGTAAGAAGTCATCAATGAATGTCAGCATGTACCTAGCACCACCCTTTGAGGAAACTTGATAAAACCCCAAAAGGTCTAAGTGAATATAATCTAAGGTATCCTTGGTCTTGTGAACTACAGTGCTGAATTTCATACTGTGTTGCTTGCCAAGAACACATTGCCCACAAAAATCCAACTCCCCAATCTTTTCTCCACAAAGCGACCATTTGCTCAATGTTGACATTCCCCCTCACTCATATTCCTAAGCAGCATGTGCCACAATCATGTAATATCATTGAGTGATAAAGAAATAGTTATAGCATCGAAAAATGTACTATCCTACAACATGCAAAGACCATTCCTCTTGTCACCCTTCATGATTAGCAGAGCACCCTTCAAGACATGCAGAACTTCATCTTGAGCTCTGTTCTCACAACCATTTTTATCTAGAGTACCCAACAAAATTAATTTTTTTTTCAAATTAAAAACATGATGCACATTTGTCAGCATCCTCACAATTCCATCATGCATTCTAATACTTACTATACCAATCCCTACAACTTTGCAAGATGCATCGTTTCTTATGAGCACTTTACCACTATTATAGTTTTGATAAGCAGTAAACTAATCCTCTGTTGGACACATATGGTAGGAACAACTACTATTTAAAATTCACTTGGACCTCAAAAGACTCTTAGTAACATTGGGAACAAGCACTTCATATGACTCATCCTCAACAATTCCAACAACATCATTCTATTTCTGATCAGAAGATTCAACTGAATCTTACGCCTTTCCACATTTTGGACAATTTCATTTCCAATGCCCTTTTCCTCTGCACATAAAGTATTTATCATTTGATTTAGGCTTATTTAGGGACTTAGATTTGCCTCTACTCTTTTTCCTTTCTTTTGGTCTACCCTCTGCAACCAATCCTTACTCACTTTCACTGTCATTAGTGCCTAGGACATGCTTTCTCAAATCATTCAAATTCAATGAAGCCTTCACATACTCCATTGATATCATATCTTTCTAATATAGCAAAGTAGTAACCAAGTGCTAAAAAGATTTAGGCAGAGAATACAAAAAAATTAATGCTTGATCTTTATTCTCAATTTCTATATTTATACTAGGGAGATCTAATATCTCCTTATTAAAATAATCAATATACTAAATAATAGATGTACTTTCCTTTATCTTGAAGGTGTACATCAATCTTCCAAATACAACTAATTTGTGAGGGACTTCATAATATACTAAATCTCTAACTTTGACCACAATCATGCTGGTGTACTTTATATGGCGACTTCTTTCAGTACGTTATCCACTAACAATAACATTAAAGTACCATAGGCCGTTGCCATAAATTCATCCTTCTCCTCATCTGAAAGCGTCTCTAGCAAGAAATCTTTGCCCTTTAGTGCTCCTTGCAAGCCTTGTTGATAAAGAAAGGCATGCACCTTCATCTTCCACATCCCAAAATCATTCTTCCCATCAAATTTCTCTACCTTGTATTTCATGTCAGACATTTGGTCAATTTGGTTCCTGATACTAATTTGTTGGAGCACAACTAAAGTAATTTAGGCATGAGAATTAATTTATTAGGAATCCACAAATTACACCCACAAATTTGATGACAAAATTAATACCTGATAGATAGAAAAATAAAATAGACACAGATTTAAATGGTTTGGTGAGTTTTGCCTACCTCCACAAGAGTTTTCTTTCTTCTACTATGAGAGAATTTCATCAATACAAGCCAATTCTTGAATTTGACATAGCCAAACTTAAAACAAAATTCCTTATACAACCATTCTCATAGCTACCAAAGAAATACTTACTCTGCCTCTTTTTATTGCCCCACTCGTACTTATAATAACTACCCTCTGAGTATTATGAGTTCCACAAGTATGCTCTTAAGTAATCAAATAAACGCATTTATTTATAATAGAAAATTACTTGACTACTTTACCTAAAACTAGAAAATCTAATACAATGAGTCCTAATTCTAGTGAAACTTGATTTTTCGATAACTGAGTCACATTCCAACAAAGACCAATAGTAAATTTTGGTAGAAAAAAACATGTAGGAAAAATGATTTTTATTAATTCCCTTCCTGCTTTATTTTTTGCCATTTTTCCATTAAATTGTGGATCCAAACTGAGGTGTCCCTATATTGAATTTTAAGGTTGTTGAATCTCATATTAGGGTTGTCAATAGGTTGAATTCAGATAAGATCATGATAGATCCAAGTCCGAATTTGAAAGTAATACACTAGATTCAAATCCGATCTAAGATCTATCGAATTTATAGTTAGTATAATCATATTCGGATCTAAATTAAAAGTTGGATATCTAAAAAGACTCAAATCCAAATATTTCAAAAATCATCATATATTTATTATTTTTCTAAAAATTTAGTAGAGTTCAAACTCAAAACGTTCATCCTTAAAAAAAATACATAACAAATTAATGAATAAATTTTCAAGTCTATTAATCATTGAAAAGCAACAATAGAATTCAACTCAATCATATTCATTTATGAGATCATTACATTTTAGGTTCAATTAATAATAATAGTGATATGAGATAACCCAATAGGCCCAACATCAAATGAGATAGCCCAGGAGGCCTAACAGTAGGTCTGTTTGGTCGATTGATATTAACCTTACTTGGTAAGGTCCACAATCAACCCGTATCGACCTTAAAACCACTTCAGAAGTTTGAATATTCAAATATGATTGACATGTATCGACCTCAAAACTCACTCTGATGTTGGCTCAAATCTTTGCCGCATTTATTAGTCTGACAAGTAGCATGCCTCGCATTAATGATGCATGACAGCTAGTACATCTGCTACCACCAACTCTGCCAACAACTTTGGCAGAAATGCACCTCCACTGGCACTGTTCATCTAGAAAAATATGAGATTTAGCCACCTAGAATAGCACTGGGATCTGGACATGGAATGACCATCAATACCCTGGCAAAGACAAAAGTCAGTACACTCAATAAGGGTACTAGGGTCAAATTACATCTGGAAAAGGCTATAAATACTTCACACTCAACTACGCTCAAGGTAATGCCCAATACACTATAAGCTTTACATTCTCTGTATTCTGTTTGATCTCTTCATCTCGATCAGAACTAACTTGAGCATCGGAGTGCCTTGGTCGGGGGCATCTTGGCTAGTTTAACGTGTGTTATGGTTGCAGATCTTAAGTCCCAAAATATATATAACCCAAAGTACTCGACCTCCCTGGTCGATCTACTCGTAGCATAACTATCTTTTTTCTCTATACGCAGCTTTCAGCAGCATCATTTGGCGCTGTTTGTGGGAAGCCATTGAGATTGCAGCAAGAAAAATGGTAAACACATATAGAGTAGTATCCAAAAAGGAAGAGAATTGGAGGTCCACCTCTCCCTAACCCCCAATAAGGTACATATGTTTCAAGCACCAACACCCCTCAGGAGCAGGTAGTGATGCTCACCATGCCCTAGTTGATGCAGTTGATAAGTGAATAGATTTTCTCTTAAATATCAACCCAGTTATCTGCTGCTCTGAATAGACACACTACAGTGCTTGCACCCACCATCAGTACAACTCCGTAGCTATCCCTACCAAACAATAGGTCCCCAAAGAATAGTCATTCCCATCGAGAAGCCAGGCAGCTACCCGCTAAGGGTGAAGTCAGTCCTAGATGCTCGCATGAAGAAAGGAGACATCCAAAAGTACAGAAGGAGGTGGCGAACTCAATAGATCACGCCAGACCTAATTGAGCCATGCAGCACGATAAGGTCGAACTCTCTAGGTATGACTATCGTGAAGAGAGAAGAGAGTCTGCATATCTTGTGCATCAACCTATTTGAGCCCCACAATGCGATAGGGCCCAACGTCTTAGACTGGGTCTTGATCGAAATGCCACCTAAATAGATCGGGATGAGTGGGAAGAATTATCCCATCAATTCTAGCAACTAAACGGATGCCTCAATGACATCTTGAGGAGAAATACCGATAGAGCACCAAACTTGGAGGCTCTTCAAAGGTCTCATCGGGAGAGAGGGTCCCTATTTGTTCAGGAAATCATTGACAAACGCATCACCATAGATACCAGAGTCCCTACCAATTTGCCGAGGTATGATGGTTCTACCAACCCCAATGAGCATCTTATGCAATTTGAGCACATGATACAATTGTATGGACACAATGAATACATCCATGCCAAAATACTGGTGACCACCTTCCAAGGCATCACACTAGACTGGTTCGTGAAGCGTGAACCATCATTGATTTACTCCTATGATCAGTTGTGTGATAAATTTTTACACTAGTTTGCCAGTAGAAGGAAGGCCAAACTCCCCCATACCTACCTCCATACCGTCAAGCAAGATGAGGGAAAGTCCCTCCAAGATTTCTTTACCAGATTTAATATGGAGATCCTGAAAATAGATAGCCCTAGGATTGAGTTCTTGATTGATGTATTGTTCTTGGGGCTCAAGCATAAAGAATGCGTCAATGCTTTGGTGTATGAACGACCCAGGTCGATGGAGGAACTCCTCAACCTGGTAGAAAGATATATGACCCAGGAAAAAATGAACAAGCTCAAGTTCGGATCCTTTGAGGTCGAGAAGAAAAAGAAAAAGAGAGATAACCAGACAAAAAGAGCGAGGTCAATCTCTAATCAAACACTTCCATGACTATACGTCATTGAACATCCCAAGGAAAGAGGTCCTGTACATTATCCAGAATGATAACCTCCTCAAAAAGCCTAGACGTTGATGGAGATTGAAGCAATGAAGAAATCAAAGAAATACTGCCACTTTCATAAACAGAAGGGGCATAACACCGATGAGTGCTTCAATCTCCAAGATGAGATTGAGAGGTTGATTAGGCAGGGCCAACTTAAAAAATATATAGTCATGGAAGCCCAGACTGAAGGAGGCAAAATCGACTGGACTCCCCATAGAGAAAGTCAATTAGCCCTAGGAGAGAGGATAAAGAAAAGAAGCCTGCCCAAGAAGATTGCCCACCTATAAGAGGGGTGATTGACATGATTACAGGAGGTCCTACTGAGTGGGATTTTAAGTCCGCTCAGAGGCAAATACAGAGACGGCTTGAGTCCAATAATGCTTCGCTTGTGGAGATAACTTTCCACCTCACAACGAGTGCAAAATCTATTTCATCCACTGATGCTGACTTGGCCCATCTCGAGGGCAGAAATGTTGATCACAAGATAGATTACCTTATGGTCATTTTTGTGGAGATTGTGAACTTTGAGGTGCGCAAGATTCTAATTGACAACGGCAGCTCAGCGAATGTGATCTTCTTATCTACACTAAAGAGGATGAACATGGGCAAGTTGAAATTCCAGCCTGTGCACACACCGCCAGTCGAATTCGGGGGGTCAGAGATCATAGTAGAAGAGTCGATCGACTTGTCCACATCTTTTAGGGAGGCTCCTCGAAGAAGAACATTAATGCTAAATTACCTTGTGGTCAACACCTTATTCACCTATAATGTCATTATTAGCCGATCTGCCCTTAATGACGTCCGTGCCATTGTGTCCATTTATCATTTAAAAGTCAAGTTTT
>JACGDI010005534.1:1736-31081 GCA_014898725.1 Jacaranda copaia
TTCGCGCCTTCATCGACCATGGCCTCTTTGGACTCAGGGTAATGCTGTAGCTTCTCATCCAGAACTAGGCTTATCTATCTTTATCCTCAGCTTGGAAGGCATAGCCCAAGTGTTCGAGCTGCTTGACTGTCTTCTTAAATGCGCCGCAGGCATCATCGATTGAGAAAACCATGCTTACGTCCTAAAAAGTCGAGCAGAGCATAAATGCTCTACCATCTCCCTTCGCATCAAAATATGTTATCGAGAGAATGCTGCTCAAGGCTCCTTGAGTGCAGCAATATGGCCGGTTGATTGACCAGAAGCGTAGCTCACTTAAAGGTCCAGTTGAGCTTTCTTTAGCACCAATCCATTCGGCTCCTCTCTTCCACAGCCTTGACCAGCTGTTAGTCTTTCGTATTGAGTTGTTCCTAGAGGTTGGGCACCTCCTTGGTTAGTTAGTCAACTCAGACTTGGGAAGATTTGAGCTAAATCTTTAGAGTCTCCAACTCCCTTCTCTTTCGCAATTCTTCACGATTAGCCAGAACCAACTTTGACCTGCGGTAAAAATGGTACTCGAGTTAACTCACCTAAAATAGAGATTATTATTAAAATAGTGTAATTGGCTGAAGACAGAATTTGACTAGAAAATAATCAACCTCACACTTATCATATTGCAGAGGTAGGCTAGAGCCCTGAGCGCATCGACTTGGCTCAGGCCCATGAACTTTTGCTGGTCGATTGCAAAGAGCTTGACCACTATATATTTGAGTGCACTAGCGCACGTCGTCCCTGATGATATGATTGAGCTTGGGTTCGTCATCTCCATGGTTAGGTTAGTCCTGAATCGGGGCGATGGCAGCTTAGGTATCTAAAATAAGATCTCATCGCTATGATTTCTGAACATGTCATAGTCAGTGGCCGCTTTCTATTTGCCTTTGTCGCTCACCGTCCTCTTGGGTGCAGAGCCTCCCTGCTTGGCCATCTATCTCTTGCCCCTACTCGTGGTGCTACTGTGAACATCCTTCACTGATCCAGCTAGCTGGGGTGCCTACTTGATCTGTGGGATAGTTGGTGTTGCCTCTGCCATAGATGCTGCATCTCATCGAGTAGCCACCTGACAATGCACATAATTTCTTTGGGCCCTGGCTAATGTCTTTGTTTACCACGAGCCATGATCTCTTCTCTATCTGCCAATAGAAGACAAAATAAAGATCAATTAGAACTGAGCAGAGAGACATGAAAATACACAATTATCACAGTCAATAAGGATTTCTACCTAGTTGGTCACCCGCAGGAAAGTTCAACTCGATTGGCGACAAGTCAGCTAGCACCAGATATCTCTCCTTAGTTAGAACTAAGGCTTCAATCTAGCCAAACTCAACCAGGTCCTGGACAAAAGTGTTGGGCTAGCTTGGTGTTTAGTTCCCTAGCATCTTGATGTGCCCCCTTCACCACCCTCTCAGAATATTAAACTTACTAGGCCCTCGAACATATAGATAATATTTTTTCCACTCTTGGCCATATGATGATGAGGGAGTTACTAGAATTTTTCAATGTGGGCGCACTGTTAGGTAATAAAACCCAGACTCTTTGGTGCTACCCGACTTCTAGGACATAGGTAGGTGGAACAAGTTTGAAAATTGACAAATGAAATTAGTTGGCCAAACAAGTGCATTAGCACAATAAAACTATATATAGTTGCAAAGCAATTTGGCATGAGCTATGTTATGCAAACTTTAAGGCTCCCCAGGAGGTCGACTATTGTAAATGCTAGTGGGAATTCAAGGTCACATCTAAATCCATCCTAGAACATTGTTATACACCCCCTCAGAGGTCAATGCATCCTACCCTACGGCCTAGGCACCAAACGTTCATACTGTTTAAGAATATGGTACAGTTCTCTAATACGAACTAGGTGATTTTAGAAACTATCTCACTACAATGGTTAGGGGTAAATAATTGACTATGCAATGCTGACACTTTACTTGGGCTAGCCTTGCCCTTAGAAACAACCCTCTCAACGCTCGAGCTGCTGGAGGTCGAGTTATCGCTCGATGAGCTGTCAGATGTGCTCTCATCCCTAACCTCCCCATGGAAGTGTGCACTGTGGGACCTAATGTCCTTGCTATATGATGAACTCAACATGTTTAAAACGTTCTGAATGCAAGAATCAATCAAATCGGATTCAGTAAAAGTGTAAAATGAATATTTCTACCTTGCCTATTTATAGGCATCTGGATGCAGGAACCCAAGCGGTAGTAATAATTGTGCAGCCATCTCTTGGCGCTTCGTATATCTCAATGTAACAGAAGCATTAAATGTTAAGTATTCAAAAACATCGATCGAGAATTCAAAAACCATGGTTGACAGTTTAAAAACCCTTGTTGAAGGTGCATAAACGTCATTTAGTTCTTTACTCTCTATTTCTTTTCGTCGACAAGTTCAATCAAAACCGTGAGGGGGGGGGCTCATGATATGGGATAACCCAACAGGCACATCTCAATAGCTATCGACTCCAGAGAAAGCTCCCAGGCCTACCTAACATCTGAAGCTCAACTACGTCTCTAGACTCAGCTAGGCCGAGTAACTCGACTACAATCGCCAGATTGAGCGTATAGTTCTTGACCTTACCCAATGGGAGGCTTCAAGCCGCCTAGTCCATTCAGCCATCTATCTGGTCGATCACTTTGTCTAGTTGATCACGATTGACTAGAGTGCTCGCTTAGGCGCCGCATCATATACTTGTTGCATTTAATGCTCTGACAGTCAACGTACCTCTGTATTAATGGTGTGTGTTATCCTAGTACCACCTCTGCCATCAACTTTGTCAGGAGGCGCACCTCTAGAGTACTATTCATCTTGAAAAATAGGAGATGATACCATTTGAAATAGTACAATGATGGGAAATAACTGACAACTCTCAGGCAAGGACAATAACATTCTACATTTGATAAAGGCATCTTAATAAATATATTATCTACTTGGAGAAGGCTATAAATATTCCATTGTTAGCCACTTTTCAAATATGTCATGTACACTATACGCTTTTACTCTGCGACTCAATTATCTCCCTCGACTAGTACTAATTTGAGCATCAAAATGTCTTAGCTGAGGACACCTTAGCTAATTTGACGTTTGCTATTGGTTGTAAATCTCACATAAAGAAGATATTACTATTGAATCATTTGACCGTTCTAGTCGAAGTAGTCCAAACACAACTCAATTTACTAAAACAGCTTTCAACCTCATCAACTAGGATGATATGATAAATTTATGATAAATTAAATATAAAAAATATATTTTTAATAACTCATAAAGAGTATTGGAAATAAAAACAACTTTTAAAAATATAAACAAAGGAAGTGTAAGGCCTTATTAGCTTGCATTTTATAGTGATTATTTCATTTTTATACTATTCCAAAATAAAAAATATGGTTGTTTAAGTTATTTTTTTTAGTAAAAATAGCATATATATGTATTTATTTTCATATCTATATCTATTATTTTCAAACCTAAAATATATACTAATTAAAAATAATTACAACCAGCTAAATAATTAAATAATAATTTTTTCCCATTATCCCAAAATAATAGGATGTACTTTACATTTAACAATAATTTTTCATTTTAATATACTTTACTAATTAATTAAATATTAAAATATATATCTCTTTCTAAAATAATGAACTCACACTAAATTAAAAAATATTTTTTTACTCAAATTTAATTTAATTAATAAGACATAAAAAATGATAATATTATATTAACAATATTTAATACCAATATATTAAAATATTTTTTTTATTTCAAATTTATATTTGTTAATTCAATCACATTTTCATTCGTATACAAAATAATAAAAACAATCACAACATCAACAACAACAACAACAACACTAAAGATCATCTTAAAATATATCTATGAAAAAAAGCCCACAACCAATCTGCCTAAATTTCCAACCAAAATAAAATAAAATAAAAAAAAGCGTCCAACCAAAGCCAGACTAATTTTAGTAATTTTTGTTCGTCAATAAAAATAATTCCAACAAACCCGTTAAATGCCACACATAATATCAGCCAAAATAAAGTAAAAATGCTGCTCAAATAAATTCCAGCGCTTTTTCCCTCGGCCCTTCAAGCTCATCATTCAGCAGACATACAAGCAGTTCTAGATCCCACATCCAGTTCTTGCTTTGCCCTGTTTTGATTTTCCGTTTTAGGTAACCTTAATTAGTTTTTTCTAATGTTAATAGTTTTTCTTCACATGTTTGAGTTCTTTTATTTTAATTTTTTTTTCGAGATTCTGAGTTTCTGTTTGTGGGATCATGCATTCCTTGAATTTTTAATATTTTTTTGATTCTTATGATCGTGTGAAACTTCAGCCATTAGGACTGTTCTTTTCTATTTCGTGATTTAATTTGAATGTGGTGAAGTTTTCTGCTGCTTCGCGGATTTACCCGCCATTTCAAGAGCTGGAATTAGCTGATATTTTGTTGTATTTTATCTTTCACCGCATTTGGGTGGGTTGGGCATTGTATATCTTGGGGCAAAAGGATGTGCTTGGTTTGCTGCTGCTTGTTGATCTTCTTGATCGACGCAAAAAATATTTGCAAATTAATGAATATAATTCACATTTTCAAGCTTTTCTATGAATGATTGCGATTTGCTATTTTAACCTTTGAGTACTTGCACTAGTTAGGAATCGAATTTCCTTGAAACATTGTTTTTTAACGATGATAAACAATAGAACTGTGTGTTGCATGATTTGGTTTAAGAAAAAGCTAAATGCTTCCTCTCTTTATTTGCTTGTATGAATGCATGGTGATTCCTATGGATAATTGGTGGGGATCCTCGTGTAATAGTTAGAAATGAGCTTTCTTGCTGTAGTAAATGATATTTTGTATATTTTTGCTGTAGTATCTCTGGTTCCAGAAAAATGGATTTATTCTTAATCGCGATCAATTTTCGACCTAGCAGGTTGTTACAACTGTAAAAATATGTCAAGAAGACCCAATACTTCTCATCGCTTTTCAGACAATGGGAGCATTCCTTTTGTTGGTGCATTGCATCCCAAGTCCCGTCCGTCTCCCCTGTTATCTATAGGATTTGTTGTGGTGGTAATTCTTAGCCTCTTTTATTCCGCTTTCTTATGCATGTGAGCATGCGCGCATGCTCTAGTCACAGAAATTGCACAGGCATGCACCTGCATGCATGCGTTCTCTCGTTGCTGTACAAATTGCTTAATCAGGAGCATCAGCCATAGTTTGCTAGTGAATCATAGAAAATATGGCCATTTTAACCCTGGTTAGCATTTGCTTCTGATGATGACCTCTTGATGGATTATCCTGTTGCTGTTTTTGACTTCATTGTGAGAAAACTGATGGGATACTTTTCTGGAATTTTCAGGGAGCACTGCTTATTGTTGGTTATCTGTATCATGGTTCAGGTCTGCTGTTGACCTGTTTCGACACATGCACATTCTATTATGATTTATCAGATAATATTCATAGTTTATTTGCCCATTCTTTCCATTATTGTTTCTGAAAACATTTTGTTAGATTGTGATGTCGTGGGAAGGCTGGTGAGAAGGTACTTTAACATTAGATGATTGTAACAATTCGATTTGTTAAGTGACGGCGGTGAAGTTTTTTTTTCTGTAAAGTTCATTTGCTTGGTGTAATTTGATTTTCAAATTGTTTTCTAACAGGTGGCAGGAGTGGTGATGTAGCTGCTTTAAATAGACTTGGAGGTAACTGCCTATGATTTAACAGAGCAACACATATTCGTTTAAACAGTTTCTTGCAATACAGGCCCTTTAATTATTGATTTGTTTTCATTCTATCAGCTATACAGAATGATGACATCTTTATCAAAATGATTTTTTCCTCTTACTTATCAAAAGTAGCACTTACTGTTAATAAATAAACCTTGCTTCAACTTAATCCAAGGTTTCACTTGCAGCCATTATAGCTGCGAATTCGTTTTCCTAGTATTTGGTGGTTGTGTGAAGAAGTATACTTAGCTCATTTATTTGAATGAGACTGGCAAGATATATACCAATTATTGGCAATTTTAAAAGAGCTTAATCCCAATTCATGTAAACTCTACCTGTTACTGAGTAGCAACTTTTGAGTAATTCACTCATGTATGCTGATAAATGAGAAACAACTTTTGAGTAATTTGGTCATATATACAGGTGGTGTTTCATGTACACCAGAACTTCAGGGATTGATACCCATTCTCAAGAAAGCATATGGTGACAGCATGCGGAAAGTACTCCATGTAGGCCCTGAAACCTGCTCAGCAGTCTCTCAAATATTAAAAGAAGAGGATACTGAAGCTTGGGGTGTAGAACCATATGAGTTGGATGATGCTGATGGCAACTGCAAGAGTCTTGTGCGCAAAGGCATTGTGCGTGCGGCTGACATCAAGTTTCCCCTTCCCTACAAGTCTAAGTCATTTTCTCTAGTCATTGTCTCAGATGCATTGGATTACTTGTCACCAAAGTATCTTAACAAAACTGTTCCAGAGCTGGCAAGGTTGTCTTCTGATGGCTTAGTTATATTATCTGGTAATTCTCTGGAGACACTGGCTTCTTATATCCTTAAGCAATTCCATGGACGTAGCTTATAACAAGAGTGAGCTAACTATATTAGGCTGCTATATTCTTCATTTTGTTGGATTGGATGAATATTTGTTTGTTATATTTTACATCTTAACTATCTGGAAGATCTTGTTTGAGGTACTACAACACACTGGTGAAACTGCTACTGCCCCTGTCTAGGTTTCCCATTTTGGTCCATTGGAATATGCTAGATCTCAGTCACCAATTCTTTGATTGGTGTATTTCGCTGGTAGTCAGCAGGTGTCCTTGAGGAAAGTTATGGGCATATGTCTACTGAACCATTAGGTAGTCAAGTTTTGTAGTTATCTTTTCATTCTGCTTCCTGCTTCTAAGTGATCAAACATTCAAATAGTGCAACAGAACTTTCAGAATTAAAGTGAAGGAATCATTGTTAGTTAACATATTTTTAACCCGCTAAAAAATCATTAGAACTTTGCCGTGAATCTTCCTTCACACAGACAGAACTATGAGTTGTGTTGCCCCAATCTTAGCTCATGATGTACAAATTCAAGTCATGGCCCTAGGAGCTTGTTGGAGCTGACTCACGCAAATGTTACTGGGTAGTGTCTGCTTAATTCCTGGATATACCATTCATTACACAGCAATCCCCTCCTTGCAGCCAACCTTAATGTAGCTTAGTCCAAAAGGTTAGGCTCACTTAGTGGAATAACATGACAAAAAAGGCTGGGGCCATATCATCCTAGTATTGTTAGCACGTTGGAGCTTGAACCATAGCCCAAAGTGCTCAAGTCTATGTTGCAGGGTATTAGTATACATGTCTTTCCAATCACCACATAATTCATACTTAACTTGATATTGTATTCTCCTCTGGTGACAAGCTTCAAAATTCGCTGTGGAGTTTACCAATTTTATGTAAATGTAGGTTACCCAGGTCATCAAAGAGCAAAAGTGGCAGAGCTATCCAAATTTGGACGCCCTGTAAGTCTATCTTTTCCTTCTTTTTCTTTACTCACAATTGGTTCTCTCTCTTTCTTTTTGCATATATGTGATAGGCTGCTAAATCATATTTCTGAGAATCTTAAAACTTCACCGGGATTTTCCTAAGGCATAAGCTTTACTATAAATATAATTCATCGTTATAAGTACTCCTGTTGGTCTGATATATTCATTTCACTGGCTTTAAAGATTACAACTCACTCAATTAAAAATAAAAGGGAGGGAATTGTTCCAAATACAGTTTACGCTGGTCCTCTCTCTGCACGCACACACACACACACACACACAAAATTCAGCCACAAACAGGGGAAGATTTAGCTTAAATACTTCATACACATGTAGGTGTAACGGTGTTCATTTTGTAGGCCAAATTCCGGAGCTCGTCTTGGTGGGCAAAATTTTTCATGCAAACCAGCTTAGAAGAGAATGAAAACGCTGTCAAGAAGTTTGAACAGGCAGCATCGCAGAATTCGTACAAGTCGGCCTGCCAAGTTTTCCACCTTAAACCATTGCACTGATGATTAGCTGATCAGACAGAGATGGTATTCTTTGCTGGGGCCCAAATGGCCCCAACAACTGTCTGTAGTTCTTATAGTGTTAAATTATAATTGCAGAAATTTGTTTAGTATACCAATGCGAGAGACATTGCTGTTGTTAATTGAAAATTTTGTTTGATGTTAATTAGCATTACTGAAATATGTAGTTGGTCTGGTAGCTAGAGTAGCTCAGAATTCAGGTGTACTTTTTTCTTGATAATTTTTAGAAACGAAATTAATTATTTAATTTGAATGCTTCTTTAAATTCTTGATCCTAAGCATCCCAGCTTGGTTAAATTTTGCCCATAGACCTTGTGGGCTTGATTTGGAAAATTTTAACCTACTGTGGGTGTTATTCTGCATCAACAATGAAGTTCACATAATATCTACGTCAAAATATTTTTCATAGAGCATTAGATATTTGCTCATTAATTATTGAGATATATCGAATTATTTTTTGATAATTAATACGGATTATATCCTATGTTTAATTTATTTGTAAATTATATTAAAAATGTAGGATGAAAATATTTGTTCTTTCATTTAAAGTAAAACCTACAAAAAACAGCAACGTCTTTTTGCATTTCGTTTAGTTTTTTTTTCCTTAAAATTTTGTATTTTCAATAATTAAATTAATTTTTTTAAAGTATTATCTTATATCTGAGCGTTATTTTTGCTTGTACTAATGACTAGTGAAGATGGTCCTGTTTTTTTTTTCCCAGCAATTCTTTAGCCAAACAATGTACTAAAAATTTTACGTTGATATAATTTAATTTTAAAGCCATTCTTTAACAGCATTAGGAGATTATGAAAGCTTTATCGCATATTAAAATTTTTATGATTAAGAGAAAGATAGAAAATGCTTTTCTGTGATTAGCTATTAATATTTAATATTAAAGCAATAAAATATGATAATATCTTATTATATTTAATATTACTAAAATTTAAAATTTAAACATAATTTAAAGCCATAAAATGAGACAGCATTCTCGTTTTAAAAAATTGGAAAAAAATGGGCTTAACCTTTCTCAGTTGCATAGTTCGACATAAAGAAGCGGCCAGATAATGCTAATGTGCGCCGGGTCCGCACCTCGCCGTCCTCCATGGCCACAAGAGAACGCAATTACAGCTCGAAGAAGCTCGCTGCTTCGATTTCTTCACTCGCTTCACGCCTCCTCCTCTGTCTTCTCTGCCTCGCCTCTCTCTTCCTCTGCTCCTCGCTCTTCCGAAACGATACCGCATCACCGTCTTTAACCTACTCAGTGGTGCCTGAGAATAGTAACGGTAACTGCAACTATTCGGATGGGCGGTGGATCTATGATCCTACGGTTAGATCTCCGCCGCGGTACGACCACACCTGCAAGGAGATTTTCAAAGGGTGGAATTGCATTGCCAGTAAAAAATCCAATGCCATGGATATTTTCAAGTGGCGCTGGAAACCCTACGGCTGTGATCTACTGCCATTTGATCCTCTACAATTCCTAGAGAATTTTCGAGATACCAATATTGGTAAGTTTTTTTGTAGTGATTCTGTGATACGAGCTCTTGTCAGCGCGACGGTAAACTTATTATTCGCTCACGCCACCGCATTGAGTAAGAAGTGCAATGTTTTATCTTTTCAGCTACTTGGTTTTGAATTTAGAAATTTGCTTCCTGGGAGTTATTTGTGTTTTTTGTATTATACGGTCATATGTGAGTGAGTGTGTGTGTCTGTGAACTATCTTATTGCCACTTAGGATGCAAATTTAACAGAACAAAAATATTTTTATGCAGTAAATTACCAGGCAGATGTATTGCATTTTAAGTCTTGTGATATTGTGTGGTGTTTAACTCAGTCAGTTACATTTAAGTACAGCAAGAACGGAATTTTCTTTTAGCTTTGCAAAGTTTAATGGAGGAAGGTATTCTCATGTAGATTTGTTCTGGTATAAAGGAATTTATCCAGTAGGAGTACTTATCATGTTTCGACTTGTAATCTTTTCAACTCCAGAACAACAAACATGTCATATCAGGTAAAGGTGCTTCTTCTCAATTTTGAATTTTAGAGCGTCATAATCAAATCAAAATTTGTTTATTTGGTTCTACTAAATATTAAAGAAGAGTGTTTAGTGTCCATGTATTCTTTCTGATGTTTATTGTGTAAGCAATTTGTTATAGGGTGCAATTGTTATCACTAAGAGCCACTTAATTATGGATGGAATTTGGGCTTTGGGATATTCTTTAAATGGTGAAAATATCAGTGCAATTTGTATACCTCATGTATTTTTAACAGTGCAGGATTTGTTGGGGACTCCTTGAACAGGAACATGTTTGTTTCTCTTTTTTGTGCTTTGAAACAAATGTCCACCGATGTAAAAAAGTGGCGTCCTGTTGGAGCTGATCGTGGTTTTACTTTTGTTAAGTACAACCTTACCATTGCATATCATCGAACAAATCTTCTGGCTCGTTATGGTAGGTAAGCCAAGTACAATAATTCTTGTGCGGGCTCTGTTAAAAATGCTCCTTCTGGGGAAGCATTTTTATGTTTTTGCATGGCTATGCATGTGGGAACAGTCAGATTTCTGTGTTTAGGTGATGGGGTTGTAGTTTAATCTATATATATTTCTGAGGATAAAGTAGGTGTCCTAAATTTTGATCCCAAAATTGAGTTAGGAAGTTTAGTCATTGAGCATTTGTTTGATGCCTATGTTTGATCAGAAATGCTTAAGTTGATGTGATGATTGATTTTTTGTATTAGAGTTAGGCATGGGGATAAAAAAAGCTGCTATGAAACTTATTTACTTCATTTTCTCTCCTCCCAGAATAAAATTTTGATGAAGAGTTACAGATGATGTTGTGAATGTGAATTAAAGAAAATAAAAGGAAAAGTAATGTTGAGATTCTTGAGTTTATCTTCAACTCTTGTTTATGCTTCGACTGTTCCTGTTTATCGTTTTAACTATGGATAAAAAGACTCCCCCCTCCAAATCCCCCATATCCACATGAAGCAATAAGGAACTATACATGCACAAGCATTTGAGAGTGCATTGTCTGTCTCCTAATTTGAGTATCCAAAGTGCTTAATGTCGTTGAGTTTTTTGCACCCTGACGAATATATGACACCCTGTTTTTATGAGCTCAAGTACTGATTGATGAGTTTTCTAATATCATCAATGGCTGCGTCTTATTCCTCATCCTATGAAGTAGCTGACATAAAATGCTTTTGAAGATCTAGTATTGTGTTTAGGAATTTATGCTTCTTGTGATGGTTTTAGACAACGAGATAGTTTGTGCTCGTAGTTCCCCACTTCACTGCCTGAATTTGAACTGATATAGTTTTCACTGTTTATTGTTCTATATCCAATTATATGCATACTCCAAGGGGAGTAATTTCACTATTTCATGTGAGTGCTTTTTTAACATTTTATTCTTTTTGTCTTTGTGCTTTCTAGGTGGTCAGCCAGTAGCAATGGTGGGACGTTGGAGTCACTTGGCTATAAGGAGGGCTATAGAATTGATGTTGATATACCTGAGGGAACTTGGGTAGAAGCTCCAAATTTCCATGACATACTCGTCTTCAATACTGGACATTGGTAATTCAATTTTTATTGTGATTTACTTGTGCAGGTATTTTATGGATAATGTTACATTTTACAGCTTTGTGTAGTTGAGATTGGAATCTAACTTCCTGATTTCTGATTCAGTATTATTGTATTACTCCCTGAAACTGAAGGCCATTTGCCTGAATCATAAATGTGTATTGTCCTTCATTGTTCATTCCAGAATATTTTGGCTAATCTCTTACAGCCAGTTTGGTTGTGTTCTCATTTTCAAATATTTTTAAAATTTAGAAAGTTAGTTAGAGTAAATGAGTTGAAAATATGTTTGTATTTGGATAGTATGTTGGGAAAGTAATGATTATATAGGATTTAGTAGGTTGTAGGTGGAGAGAGATAGTAATATTGAAGAAAAGATAGAATATATATGAGATATTGGAGAATGTGTTTTGAGATGAAAATGAGTTGTACTATGGGTGAAAATGATAATAAGTTGTTGGTGATTCATTCCAAATAGTGAAAAAGGATGAAAATGAATTTAAAAATGTAAACAAACTAGCTGTTAGCCAGTTGCATTACTTAGTCTACGATCATTTGTGTGATGAGCAGAAACTCAAGGCCTGCCTCTACCCTTGGCCTATTAAAAGACTGGTGACCATACTTCAATACCGGTGAATAAGTGGATCATAATAGCTTGTTATTTGTTTCTTATCCAATATTTCAACCCTACATTGTAACTTCTTTTGCTGAGTGACCAATGCATGCATTTGAATGAAAGTAATGGATTATCATCCTTGCACTAATTAAACATTATCTGGTGCACACTGCAGCTTCATTTTTCAGTGGCCACAGTTGCCTGTTATCACTTTTTAGGACTCCTCCCCCTTTTTTGGGTTTTCTCTTGATTCTTGCAGGACGGTAGATATCAATTAACATTTTTTGATTCTCATTTAGTTCCTTGATTCTGATTTAGGTGGTGGGCTCCCTCGAAGTTTGACCCTGTGAAATCACCTATGCTTTTCTTTGAGAAGGGTGTACCTGTGACCCCTGCAGTTGCACCTGATGCTGGCCTTGATATGGTGCTAGGACACATGGTACGTTCCTAGGTATCATCTTTTCAGATGCTTTACACTTAATATGAAGTTCCTGTGAAATGATGAATCTGTCTTTCTTTCAAAATTCAAACTTGATTAATTCTATTTTGATTGATTAGTTTGCTATGCTCAGAGCTTTCTTTTTTATGATCTGTTTTCCCTTTCAATTTTGTTCTCTTTATGCTAGTTTTTTACTTGCTTTTTGGAAGTTCAATTATATATTCTTACCTATTCTGTCTGCACTATTTTTGAGTAGATATTATTTGTCAAAAAAAATGCACGGCCAGGCACAATTCTATTCTTTCGGACACAGTCCCCAAGGCATTTTGAAGGAGGTGATTGGGACGAAGGAGGTTCTTGCCCCCGTTCAAAGCCTCTGGTGGCACAAGAAGTAAGCTTTTTCCATTTGTTCTTATATATTTGTTTTAGCAAACGTATAACTGGAGTATATTCGGTGTTCTGTATGTTCAGGTTGAAGAACTTTTCTCTCTGAAAAACAACGGAACAAATGTAGAGACAAGACTCGTAAACCAGCACCTATACAGGGCCCTCAAAGGTTCTAATTTCAGAATACTGGACATAACACACATGAGCGAGTATAGGGCAGATGCCCATCCATCCACGGCAGGTGGGAAAAGACACGACGATTGCATGCATTGGTGCTTACCAGGTCTTACTGATACTTGGAATGACTTGTTCATAGCACAATTGAACAGCATTAGAGTTCGAAACTGAATTGCCGCTATCATTTTATCATGTTATCACCAGAAATATCTGGCTTACGTCTTCTTTTAGTTTTAGAGTATTATTTTTCAAGTTGTTCTGTTGGAATTTGGTTCGATTATTGCCATTTGTTCCATCCAAGAGTTTCACAGCTGCTACATTCTGCAGAATGCAGGCCTCGAATCCTATTTCCTGCCGAGTGGTTATTTTGACGAGTGGCATAAGCTTCATATTTAAAATGGGAGGTTAATGGTTTGAATATAATGAATTTTTAATCCACGCGTGTGTGTGTTTATAAATATAAAATCCTTATCTCCTTGAACTTCATGATGTAGCCATCATCAATCCTCAGTTTCTCTTTGTCGTAATGTACCAATACTATGAGCAATACCGGTGCAATTGAGTAGAATTGAATCAAATTTGGGGAAAGATTTTAATTTTGATTTAAAGCTCGAAATATATATATGTGTATATATATATATAGTTCTAATTTGACGAGTTTTATTTTTGAGCTCGAGGTCGAATGCACTCAAATAAGCTCAATCTTGAAATATTTAGTTTTAAAAAATAATAACAAATTCAAATTTATATATATCATAATATCCGTAAGTGTTTATAATATATAATAATATATTAGCGTATAATATATGCATTAATAAAATAAAAATTGTAAAATTATGTATCGGTTTGAATCTTTGAGTTTAAATATATATAACTTGAAATTAAAATTGATTTAAAATCAGGATGAATTTTGAGATTTGCTCAAACTTGATTCAGGAATTGAAATTTTTGATTTAACTCATTGACAAATTTGCACCCCAATCGAGATATGCAAGGAGAAACAATTATGAAATAACATAAAAATCACATAAAGAATAAATTAATAATGAGATTCATATAATAAATTGAATAGAATAATGATTAATGAAATACAGTCATGGCATTACTCCATTAGTTGATAACCATTGAAGTTTGATTTACTTTTTAACTTCTTTTAAATACCCATCGTTGTCCTTTCGACTGGATTGGATTGGATTCGTAAAATTGACAATTCATTGAATGAATCCACTTCAAGCAAAGATAAGATATTGAAGGACGGCTGTCGAAAAATGAGGCACAAGGAATCCTCAAAATTGGAACTTTGCTGGAATATAAACTCTTCTACCATTTAAGTCTCTCATTTTGAGCAATGGTACTTATGAGAAAATGACAGTTGAAAAATTTAATTTCCACAGTTAGGTCGGATTGATTGACAAAACTTCGCAGTATATGAAATTCTACGGTGTAGAAAAATTTCAACTCTTTTTTTTTGCCTATTCTTATTCCTTCCAACTCTCATTTTAATCTACAAAATTTCATCTGAATTATTATATGGTAAGTATGACATCTATCTTGGCTTAGATTTAAAATAATTACAATATAAGGTTTAATCAGTTATGCTAATTTAATCCTGGATAACTAATTTGAAATAAGAATTTTCAACATTGTTAGTTAGTTATAGAGGTTGCATCTACGAAAAAGACATACAAGCACACGCCACATGTCCAAATTAAGTACAACATCCTCTCTTAACTTAATTGTCATTTCTATGGAAGAAAATGATTACACGTTTCATAAACTTTTCTTCATGAGTAGACCAAAATTTCCATCTTTCGTCGGTTATAAATTAAATATCTCACTCTATGCGCATTATTTTGAATCAACTACCCGAATATCTTCTCACCAATATTCAAAATGGGAGTCGTTAAGAACTTTTCACTATTTATTCTGTTTTTCCTTGTTATGACCATATTACTAGCTACAACATTCATGTCAAGGGCAGAACTGTCCGCAAGACTTTCTTGATGCCCACAACGCCGCCCGTGCTGAGGTGGGAGTTGGGCCCATGACATGGGATGAAAACGTGGCAGCTTTTGCCCAAAACTACGTCAATCAAAGGGCTGGTGATTTCAACCTTGTGCACTCCACCAATCCGACATATGGGGAGAACATTGCTAAGGGCAATGCTGGTTTCACCGGCCGACCAGCCGTGGAATCGTGGGTAAAGGAGAAGTCAAATTATGATTACTTTCGAAACTCTTGTGTTGATGGCGGAAGCGTGTGTCTGGCTTGTACTCTGGTGGTTTGGCGCACGTCTGTTCTCCTCGGATGCGCTGGAGTTCAGTGCAACAATGGGTGGTGGTTCGTATCCTGCAACTATGTTCCTCCGGGCAATATTATTATCGGCCAACGTCCTTATTAGAATCTATCTAAATAAGTGGCGCTCGTATGACCGAACTTTCTATTATGAAAGTCTTTTTATAACGCAATGCTAGTGATATTAATGAAAGAATATAGAAGAAGATTACACGATACCTTTCCATTGAGCCTCTTGTGATAGAATAAGCAAAAATTATAGTAGACGACCTGCACGCCTGCGGTCACAGTGTATGCATGCAGCTTATTAATTATCATTTAATTTTAAATATTGATTTTTCTATTGATTATAATAACAACGTAAAGTGAATATAATATTCAAATTAATACTTCCTATGAATATATAATTGTTGCTGCTCATTTTTGTTACACACACACACACACACGAAGAAGAAAGATAAAAGAACACTTTTATGTATCGTACCTAGCAATAAAGCGATGTAATTACTAAAGACAAATATGAAAGCAAAACTTGTTTACATATTTGAAAATTTATGAATTTATTTCATTTTTTTTGTATGAAATTCAAAACTGGGTTCGAAAAGCTGTTTTATTATTTTCGAGAGAAACTTAATTTATTTGCCCCTGGTGTCCATTTTCATTTCCCTTGATATTGATAAGCCCTCTATCCAAACAGGGTGTAAATGAAGATTGGCCTAATCTTTTTTCCTTCTCCAAAATTTTTCTCTTGAAAATAATTTTCAAACATGTGAATACTTGTGTAAAGGCCAATGATTTACATATAATTAGGAAGTTATCTCATTAATTCACGGCTAATCATAGGGATGGAATGGCTCCAGTTCCTATCCCAATCCATCCCATTTCGTATGGATCTTTATGAGCTAAAGAGGGTATGGATATTGAAGGTTTTGGAAATAGATGAATTTGGATCATGTGCTGCATTGAAAGATTACTTGTTAGTTTGTGTATATTGGGGTAAATATAATGGCCTTTGTGTATATTGGACAGACATCTATAAGGACCTTTTTTTCAAGTGCCAAAAGAGAGCTAAGAGTTATTTCATATATAAATTACTTGTAGGATTAGATATCTTAGTGGAAAGGTGGAAAGAGTGTGGGAATTGATATATATTATTTATACGTAAAAGCACTTCGTATGCTTGCATGTCCGTGTAAATAAATATATCGGCAAGCTACTTGTTCCTTTTTTAATTTTATGTAATTATTAATTATGGAATAAAAGTAAAAGTTATGTTCTTCTATAAAAATGTTTAATTTTTGCATAAAAAATTGTTTAAGTTGATTTAAATTAAATAGTGTACTAATTCATTAATGAATGCATTATTTCATTAGTTATATATACCCAAGATTTTATGCAAATTTAATATACAAGCTACAAATATATTTTCTGAATCTTTGTTATCAGCAAATATAATAAGAAAAGAAATTTTGAAAGAACTTTTCAAAATTGATGTCGGCAGAGTTCAATAATTTTTATTGTATTAGAGGTGAATTGCCTTATTAATTTTGTCGCCGAACTCTTTTAGAATGGACGCAAAAATTATTTTAGGCAAGCATGTTGTCATTAGCATGACCAATTTTGATATTTCCATCAAAAGTGCACTAACATCATGTTGTCAATTTTACCAAATCTAGTGTGGGTTCGATCCAATAAATGAATATGCTTGACTTGTAGGATGGGACGATTGGTTGGTTGAATTGTACCCATTGAAATGTGTCAATTAATTTATAATTTAAAATAGATTTCGAGTTTTGTTATACCAGTTAATTCCAATTTGTTTATCCCCAGCCAACATAAATGTACCAATCAGTATTATAAAACAGTAGAAATTAAATGGACCAATCTATTTTTGTGTTGCATATATATAAGTATTCACAACACGTTTTGAATTTACTGCAAAGTTATTCAATTGCAATAATTTATAAAATAACATATGCTATATATTATTATCTCCAAACTCATCGCGCTTATTTTTGTTATTATTTTTTAAATTTTGATAAGAAATAAATACTAATTGCTATTTACCATAACAAATGTAGCTCACAAACATTAAGGGAAGTGATCATATAAAGATTAAGAATCGGTGGGTGAAAACTATCATTTAATAGATATGCTTGAAATACTATTTATGATGTTATTATCTTATAATTATTAGCAAATCATTATATACTGATAAATTCTTGACCAAAACATCTGGATACATATTTTTCTAGGCCTTGTTTGCTTGACTTGATTAGGTGTGATACATACCTAATCAAACCCCTTTTAATGTTTGTTTCTATTAATAAAAATTCTTAATTATTTTCAATAGTATTCATAAATATTAAATTCATTGAAAAGTCTTGGTCCAATTTTTTTTTTTTACCCAATTATATACCAATCAAGTGACTGTCATTTTTTTTTAAAAATCTATTTAGACAGACTCACATATTTGAAATCATTTGGGTTGGAATCTCCAAATCTCATATGTATAAGTGTAAGGGACAGTATTCCCCAATTAATTGAACGGTCACAACCAACTAACTTGTATTGAATAAATATATTTTAATCAGCCTACACATTACATATCTTATAATTACGATAAAATAGTTTCATTTTTGACAGTATGCATATGCCTCCACCAAAGCTATGATTCTTGCTATTTTCTAGGCCTTTGTAATTTTCTTCGTTTTCTGGTTTGGCATTAAATTTATTTAAGCTTAGGAAATGTCGAAATTCAATAATATCCAAAGTGAGTTTTGTACAATTAAATAAATTAAGCATATGGTACATCCTGCTTTTAGAATTTTACAGGGACGTGCAATTAACCTGCCAATTTTTTCTTGTATTGCCATCAATTTTTTGAGTTTTATTCCTCTTAATGTCTATGAGGTAGCTGTTGTAAAAACACTTTTGAAGATCTACATCTACTGTTGCATTGAGGAAATTGTACTTCTTGTGATGGTTTTGGACCATGAGACCTTTCCTTTCTTTTCTTTTCTTTTTAATTATTTTGATGGGTAGGCTTCAGACCATCAGATATTTTGTGCTTGTATCTCCTGAAGTTGTATTGATATAGTCATAGAGGTTGTTTACGCAAAAAATATATATATGCACATTTTCAAATGTACAAAATTCTACGTGATTTAATGTCATTTGATGGACGTAAATGAATTCCAAGTTTGATATTTTTTCTCAAGTAGACCAACAAATTAATACTTCCACGGTTATAAAGATCTTACTCCATATGCATTGCTCTGTACCAAGTGGCTCGACATTTTCTCACCAATCAAAATGGAAGTCCGCACTCAGTTTCCGGTATTCTTCATCGTTCAATCACATTACAACATTCGTGTTTAGGGCAGAACTCCCAACCAGACTATCTTAATGCCCACAATGCGGCTCGTGCTCAAGTTAAAGTTGGACCAATGCTATGGGACGAAAAGGTGGCAGCTTTTGCCCGAAACTAAACCAATCGAAGAGCTCGTGATTGCAACCTCGTGCATTCGACCAATCCCCCTTATGGGGAGAGGTGATTTTACTGGTCGAGTTGCTGTTGACTTGTGGGTGAGGGAAAAGTCGAATTATGATTACTCTTCCAATTCTTGTGTTGTGGAGGAGAGTTTTTACACCATACGAAAGTGGTGCGGTGCAATTTTGTGTGCCTTGGATGCGCTAGGGTTCACGTCTTGCAACGAATTTGAATAAGTTAGAAGGTCTTACACATAGGGGTGGAATGGGTTCCAGACTTAGAGAGGTGCTTGGTTAAATTTATTTAAAAGGTCTTATAAGTTCATATATTGTAAAAGATATTTTTAAAATTTATAAGATGCTAGATTTTTTTTTTCAAAAAATAAAATTTTAAAGTATTTGGATAAAAAATTATGTTGGATCTTATAAAATGTTAGTAATAATAATTTTTTAATTAATATGATTAAAATTAAGGGAGCTTGTTAAGATATTAAAAAAAATAAGTTAAGAACTCCTTACTTTTAAGAAGGGCTTATAAGCTTATAGTATCTTATTTCAGAAGCTTAAAAGATTTTTTCTTTTTTCTTTTTTTAAGTTTATTAAATACATTTTGACATTTGATAAGCTTCTCAAAGCATCTTATAGAATTCAAACATTTTATAAGATGTGTTAAAAAGTTTATATGCTCATTCAAACACCCTCTTATATATTTGGAACTAGGGATGCAATTAATGGGGAGGAATGGATTGAGAATGATCAGTCTTCATTCACTACAAGAAAAAGACAAATTAATAACAAAAGAGTGAGTGATAATGCAAAAATTGTCACTAATTATGTATATTTAGTGACAAAAGATTTAGTTTTGTTACTTTAATGATTCCCACAAACTAAATAGTGATAAGAATAATATTTAAATCATCACTATAAACAATTAGTGACACACCTATGGTGACAATGAAAATCTTATCACAAATTATAATGATAATTTTTATTGTCATTATATGAGTGTCACTAATTGCTAATAATAACAACTTAAAACATCAATTTTTGTCACTGTGGAATCATATTGTGACAAGATAAAAGTTATTGTCACTTAAAAATTATTATTAGTGACAAGATAAAAGCTATTGTTATTTAATACAAGTTATTAGTGACGATTTTAACTTTGTCACTTATCATTTTGTCACTACTTTTATATTTTTTTAGTGATTTTCTGTTTTGACTTTCAATTAGTCTATGATGTGGCAAAATGATACATTGAGAGAAAATTAGTAAATTAGAATATTTTACCGTACATCAAATTAATTTAAGAAACTCTAATGAATTCACCATCTTAACGTGCTAAGGCCTTTTAGCTATAAATAAAGCCCTTTGCAATTCAAAAAGATATATCATCTTGATAATTTTAGAAGAAAAAATCTAGAAAGCAAGCATGTTCAAGAATTGGACTCATTTTCAGTTTATTTGCAGTAAAATTCTGAGGAGACTCTCACAAACTCGTTTTAGCAAGAACAATCTCTATGCTCGCTTCTATACTCAATAGGAAAGAAAAATTTGTACCTGTATCTGCATTCAATGAATATGGGGATCACTTTCACAGGTATTTCTCATTCATCAATTTCCACTCTATTTTCTAAAATTGATTAAATAAAAATACAAAATTAATTCAAAAGCTCATAGATTATAAATTATCAATAGATGCAACCCAAAGTTAGCAAAAGTAACATGGGATTAACCTAAATAAAAATATCTAAAAATTCGTTTGATTTTGCGTATTAAATCTTACAATTAGGGAAACCACATTATGTCCGCTTGATGAACATGTGATAATCACTTTCTTTGGATTTTAAGTCTAGTGGAATGTAGTTCACTAATATCAGTTTCCCCTACTGCGGGGAAGGTCTCGTGTTCGAGCATGTATGAACTTTTTTGTGCACTTTATGTGTATTGTGTGTAGTTTATACTTTAATTTATTTAATTTAAAAATAAAAAATATTAATATATTAAAAGGATAAAAATTTATTATTTATAATATAATATTGTCATTAATTTCTGAGTTTTAATCCTCATCTTATGAAGTGGCTGTCATAAATGCACGCTTTTAAAGAAGCATTTTATGTCAAATGTCATGCGTGTCCATCGGAGAGAATTATTGGGTAATTGGGCCGAGGGCCCTGAAAGATTTTCATGAGCCCAAAAAAAAGAAGAAAAGAAAAAAGGAGAGAGAGAGAGAGGAGAAGACTAAAACTGAATAAATAAATAGAACAATAATGAATGAAATACAGAAATGACATTACTGTATTAGTTGATGACTTTTAAATTAGTTTCATTTATTTTTTTCCTCTTTGAACATCCATCACTGTCACTGCAATTGGACCGGATTCATTGAATCTATTTGTAGTAAAGATAAGATGTTAAACTTGAAGGTCTCTCATTTTGAGTACTAACGACCATGTCCACAACTTGTGAAAAAAACATGATGATTAAAAAATTCATCTTCTGCAATTACGTTTGGTTGATTGACAAAACTTGGTGCAAGAAATTCTTTGGTCATGAAAACTTTCATGTTTTTCTACCCTTATTCCTAACACTTACCTCTATCTAAATTCATAAATTTTTTTATCTATTTAACTAATTATATGATAAATCTAACATTCTTCTTTCATTTAGTGAATCATATGCTAGACAATGTAAATAATTAATGCTTGAATATTCCACAACTCACGTGTTTTTACGTGGATTGATCTAATCCAACTTAATTTGAGCTGATATTCTTGTACAGATCTTAATACTCAAACCCTAACGTGGAAGTCTCAAATCAAGCCATCTCATCTATTGTCACATAGGTGAGTTGGCTCATAAACTTTTAACTAGGGTTTTCACCAACTTTACAGCCTAACCAGCCAAGCAACCAGTCAACTTGCCCACAAACACTTCAACCTTATATTCGCTTTCGGTGTTACATGTCCCACATTGGTTAAGTAGATGTGTTCTGGACTAGATATATGAATTTGAACAACCCTCATTTCACAACTTATTTTTTGGGGTTGAGTTAGGCTTAAGATCCATTTCATCATTCGGAGTTCAATTTGTAAAATGTAAATATACAAGACATTGATCCAACACACAGTCATAGAGTGGATCTATGGTATTCGGGCTGTTTTCTTGATAGGAACCGCCAAATGGTCTCGACATGTGCACAGCATGAACAGGCAAGAGCCACCATGAACCTGCCTGTCCTGCCAACGGGGACGCCCCACCAGTGCAATTGGACCAGATTCATACAATTGACGATTGAGAAGTAAGGATATAGGACGATCTATGGGAAGAGAGGCATAATGAAAATTCAAACTTTAAGAACTTTGTTGAAATATGAACACTTTTAAGTCTTCTACCATTTAAGTCCCTCATTTTGAGCTTATTATAAGTGGAGGAGACATTGTGATAAACACCACTTGATGATAGTCAAGGTCTCACCGATTAACTCTTACGTTTGGAAGAGATTCTGTGCCATCAGAGAGGATGCGGAAAGCAATATCGTTTGGTGCTTAGGGGAAGGAAATATCTCCTTTTGGCATGACATTTGGTTGGAAGATAAGTCTCTTTTCTCGCTATGCCAAGGGAATGTGCTTGATAACCCGCGGGTGAAAGATTTTTGGGAGAACGGGGATTGGAATAGGAGCAAACTCGAGGATGTGATTCCAGCACATATTGTGGATCAAATATGCAGTATTCCCACCCTTCATCATGCTCACGACGCCATTTTATGGAAGCTCTCCCTGAACGGCAAGTTTGGCACTAAATACATACGGAAAAGCTTTAGACAAAGCAGGCCGAAACAGGGACTCGTTTCCCATTGTTGGAACGGTATCTTTACTCCCACAATCTCTATTTTCTTATGGCATATCATTAATGACTTGATTCCGGTTGAGGAGAGATTACAGAGAAAGGGCATATCCTTGGTCTCTAAATGCACATTCTGCTAGGCGGTTGAAAGCAGGGGTCATGTATTCATCTCTTGTACTTTGGCCAAGGAATTCTGGAATTTCTATGTTCATGTTTTTCAATTTCAGCTGCCAGACACTGAAAACATTTGCCTCCTTCTCAAGGCTTGCCAGACACAAGCAAATTACGGTTACTACTCTAAGAATTATTTGAGGATCAATCACTATGTCTTTGTTGCGACTAAGGCGGGGCTCTTGAATCATTTGAACTGGCTGGGGAGCACAGCCATGGCTAGATGGTTTGATATCCCTCCTGCGCCCATTAAACACCCAACTTGCAAAATGGTTATCTGGCAAAGGCCAACCTCGGGTTACTATAAGCTGAAGATGGATGGCTCGGCAATGGTTAATCCTTTGAAGGCTGGAGCGGCTGGAATTTTGAGAGACGACAAAGGGCAGGTCATTTTTGCTTTTATGCAATCGTTGGGTCCCAGAAACTGTCTTC
This sequence comes from Jacaranda copaia, assembly GCA_014898725.1. Classification (NCBI taxonomy): domain Eukaryota; kingdom Viridiplantae; phylum Streptophyta; class Magnoliopsida; order Lamiales; family Bignoniaceae; genus Jacaranda; species Jacaranda copaia. Next base: position 25,263 of record JACGDI010005534.1, read on the forward strand.
GCAGAGCTGTATGCGGTGAAAAGGGGGTTGGATCTATGTGCGGAAAAAGGTATTTATAATATTCTGGTTGAACTTGATGCACTGGTGGCCAGTAAACTAATCCAAGACGGCCGGGAACATCATTGGTCTCTTGCGCATCTCATTACGGGCATTAAAAAACATGAGCAATCTATGAATATATCTTATATGCACATATTTAGGGAGGTAAATGGTGGCGGCGGATGGGCTTGCCAAGGGGGCTCTCTCCGAGAAGAAGGAGTTGTTCCATTATATGATGATCTTCCCATCCACATTAAGCGGTTGATTAGACTGGAAGAACTCGAAGTGCCATACGTGCGGGTTAAATGAGACAGCGGCTGGAATGGGGACTTGAAGGGCCACAAGCTTTGAGGTGCAGTGGGCTTTCAGAATCTTCACAAGAACTAGGATAGCCTATCTTTTGGTTTTTGATTGGCCTTTGTCCAGTTTGTATAGCAATTGATAGGCCTGGTATGATGTATATCAATCTTTTTTGTTTTTCATTGCTCAACTTGTAATCATCATTGTTAAATAAAACAAAAAAAACAAAAAAAAAGGTCTCTCATTTTGAGTGATAGCACTACGTCCACAACGGGTTAGGCTTTACTCTTATTCTTACTTTTATTCTTTCCTATCCAGATTCATGTGAAATTTTATCCACTTAATTAATTAAATAGTATGATAAATGTGATATTTTTCTCTTGCTAATTAGTGATGTGGATATATTACTTTCTATTTTAACAATCTAAATAATGTCTATATACTTCATAATCTCCATATAAATAAAGTGATATCTCACATTAATATGCTTTGTTCTCTCATAAAATGCTTGATTCTTTGACAAATGTATAGCACTCAAACCATCACAAAATATTGAAGTGATCTCAGAATTTATACCTATATCCTCAATCAGTTCCTTTAGTCAAATGCCTTTCTTCATAACTTTAGCCAAAGCTATGTACTTAGCTTTTGTTGTAGACAATGCAACTGATGACTGTAAAGTAGCATTTCGGCTGATCGTACAACTCGAAACACAAAACACATACCCTGTCATGGACCTTCTGCTATCCAAATGTCATGCGTAATCTATATTCACATAGCCAATAATTCTAGCACTAGAATTCAATTAACTATACCTCAAACATATGTCTGTAGAATCTATTAGATACCTTATGATCTATTTTATAGCCTGCCAACGAGTCTTTCCTGGCTTGTGCATGTACCTACTCACAACACTGACTATATGTGAAATGTCTGGCCTAGTGCACACCATGGCATACATCAAGCTATCCACTGCATTAGCATACAACATATTAGACATGTGCTCCACCTCCTCCTTAGTAATCGGTGAATCATCTGATGAGAGCTTGAAATGAGCTGCAAGCAGTGTACTCATTGGCTTGGACTTATCCATCCCAAAATGCTCTAGTACTTTATCAATGTAATATTGTTAAGATAAGTACAACAATCTAGCGTGTCTGTTTTGGATGATCTCCATGCCCAATATCTTCTTTGCGCTGTCCAAATCCTTCATCCCAAATTCTTCACTTAACTGAACTTTTAAAATATTGATCTCATATATGTTTCTAGAGGCGATCAATATATCATCAACATACAATAGCAAATATACTAGGGGACTATCACTATATTTTTTATAATATACACAACAATCAAAATTACTTCTAGTGTATCCTATCTTGGTAATAAATGTATCAAACCTTTTATACCACTGTTTGGGAGACTGCTTTAAGTCATATAAAGATTTCTTCAAAAAGACATGCTTGATTTTATTTCCCAAAAATAACGAATCCTTCTGGTTGACTCATGTAAATTTGTTCCTCCAACTTACCAGGCAGAAACGCTGTTTTCATATCCATCTGCTCAAGTCCATGTCAAACAAAGCAACCATGGCAAGTAAAACACGAATGGAAGTATGCTTTATAATTGGGGAGAACACCTCATTGAAGTCAACTCCATCTCTCTGAGCAAAACCCTTAGCAACCAAACGCATCTTGTATCTAGCATCTTAAACCCTAGGAATCCTTTCATTCTTCTTGTAGATTCATTTGCAACCTATAATCTTCTGTCCTTTGGGTATATCAACCAACTCTCATGTGCTATTCTTATGTAGATACTCCATCTCTTTACTTATAGCTGCAACCCATTTATTAGAATCTGGCCTGAAAATTACCTCTTTGTATGAGATTGGATTATCCCCTACAAACTCCTCGACTGAACTCAATACATAAGCTACTAGTTATGAATATGCAAACTGTTATGATGGTTTGATCTACTTCCTCTCTCTATCGCGAGCTGAATGATAGTTTTGTAGTGAATTATTTTTTTGCTGTTGGTTAGGTTATAATGTGCTCTCACCAATTTTATCTACCACCTTCTGTTTTTCCTTTGAAACTTGTGGAGTGTCAAGTTCAAACTCCATCTTCTCCTTAATGCCCTGTTGACTGCTTTCAGGTTGCTCCACCTTCTTCATCATTGCAGATTCATCAAAAGTCACATCCTTGCTAATAATCATCTTGGAGCCTTTGTCATCATTACACCACAAATGATAACTTTTTACTCCATCTGCATAGCTTAGGAATATGCACTTCCTAGCCCTTGGCTCAAGCTTTCCATCATAAACATGAGCATAGGCTGGGCACCCAAACACTCTTAGATTTAAGTAATCAACATGGGACCCGGACCAAACTTCCATTGGTATCTTACAGTCCAAAGCAATTGATGGTGACCTATTCACTAAGTAGCAAGCAGTATTGATTACTTCTGCCTAAAAATTCTTGGATAATCCGGCATTAATAAGCATGCATCTAGTTGTCTCCAAGATAATCTTGTTCATTCATTTTGCAACTCTATTCTGCTGTGGGGTATGTACAATTGTGCAATGCCTCATAATTCCTTCATTCTCGCAAAATTCTTGAAATTCCTTGTTGCATAACTCCAATCCATTGTTAGTCCTCAAGCGCTTGATTTTCTTTCCTGTCTGCTTCTCTATTAAAGTTTTCCATTGCTTGAAGTTAACAAACACCTTATCTTATGCTGCAGCATATACACCCATACTCTCCGTGAGAAGTCATCTATGAATGTCAACATATACCTAGCACCTCCCTTTGAAGGAACCTGAGAAGGACCCTAAAGATTTGAGTGAATGTAAGCCAAGGCGCACTTGGTCCTGTGAATTGCATTGTCGAATTTCACCTTATGTTGCTTGCCAAGCATATACTGCTCATAGAAATTTAGCTCTCTAATCTTCTCTCCACCAAACAAGTCATGCTGGCTTAGTTTTGACATCTCTCTCTCACTTATATGTCTAAGCCGCATATGCCATAATCTCATAGTATCATTGACTGATGAAGAAATCGCTGCGCTATTAGAAACAGTGCTATCCTATAAGATGTAAAGGTTATTCTTGTCTCCTTTCATGATAAGTAGTGCACCTTTGGAAACTCACAAAACTCCATCTCTAGCTTTGTCCTCACAACCGTTCTTGTCTAGTGTACTTAACGAAATCAAATTTTTCTTCATATTTGGAACATGACGCACATATGTTAGGGTCTTTACTATGCCATCATGCATTCTGATACTTACTGAGCCAATTCCTACAACCCAGCATGAAGTATCATTTCCCATAAACACTTTACCGCCATCGTATTTCTAATAAGTGGTAAACCAATCTTCACGTGGGCACATGTGGTAGGAGTAGCCATTATCCAAAATCCACTCAGAGCTTAGTAAGTTTTCGATAACATTGAGAACAAGCCCACCATCAAAATCATTTTCAACAATTCCTGCAACATTATCTTGTTTCTGATCAGAAGTTTCACCCGCATCTTTCACTTTTATTCGTTCTAGATAATTCCTTTTCCAGTGCCCCTTTCCACCACACCTAAAACACTTGTCACCATTCTAGGCTTGGTTTGAGACTTTGATCGGCCTCTACTCTTTCCTTTTTCTTTTGGTCTCCCCTTCGCCATCAATACTTCCCACTTTTACCATCGTTACTGCTTAGGATATGTTTTCTCCACTCGTTGGAATTCAATGAAACCTTCACATCCTCGATTGAAATTGTATCTTGTCCATATAGCAACGTAGTGACCAAGTGCTCAAAACATTTGGGTAGTGAACACAAGAGAATTAACGCTTGATCTTCATTTTCAATTTTAACATCTATACTAGCGAGATTCAGAATTGAAAAATCAATATGCTGAGTAATAGATGTACCTTTCTTTATTCTCAATTTGTATAATCATTGTTTTAGATATAATCGACTTTGTCATATATAGACTCTCCAACTTTGACCATAGTCCCATTGGCGTACTTTTTGTGGCGACCTCTCTCAGTACGTTATCTGTCAATGATAACACCAGAGTATCATAAGCCTTCGCCATAAACTCATCCTTCTCGTCGTCTGTCAGCGTTTTTGATAAGGAATCTGTGCTTTTTAATGCTTTTTGTAAACCTTGTTGACATAGGAGGGCTTAGACCTTCATCTTCCACAGCCTAAAATCATTCTTCCCATCAAACTTCTCTATCTTGTACTTCATGATTGACATCTGATCAATTTTGGCTTTTGATATCAATTTGTTGTAACTTGGAATGATCTAGAATCACAACTATAAAATAATAGTAAAAAAATTTAATGCAATTTGACAACAAGATTTAATGTGGTTTGGCAATATGCTTAATCCACCTGACAAAGAAAAGAATTTTATTAATCTCAAATCAAAATACGAGTACAAACTTAAATTCTACAAATCTCACGAGAACACCCAACACCCTCGTTTTACACTGCGTCTTGAGAAACTATCTCAAAAGCAGTTAGAAATCCTCGTGTATGTGTCTCTTATTAAATTCTGAAAGAAAACATATATTTATATCTGTGAAGTAGAGCCCTGATCGAAGTCAACTTGTGCCGTGCATTGGGGCTCACATAATTTGCACCCCAGTGCAAAAATTAACGTCTTGTGCGCTAGGGCGAACAAACCTTACGCCCCAGCATAGACTTTTTGTCCTCTGCCTGTTGCTGTAAAAATTGGGTAGAAACTTTGCATTGGGGCACAAAACACTTGCGCTCTGGTGTAAATTCACTGTTCATTGCATGCGGCTACTGTTCACTGCATGAAATTTTTGGCCCTTGCTCTATTTTGCTCTATTTTTCTTTCATTCTTTGTCAATTTAGTGTAAATTTCAAGACAAAATCAACATGATATTTTCATATAAATTGTATCGTGTTTTTTTATATATTAGTTCAATTCTAGTAGCTTGATATTTTTATACAAGTTGTGTAATTATTTCGATTGATGGATTTAATTTTAAGTTTTACATTGTGCATTAAAAAAAAAATGAACAAAAAGTATTTGAATTTATTTGTTATGTTTAATCAAGAACCAAAGCTTAAATTGTTCGGGAATACAAAAAATATGCCACTTCTAAATAAATTGATGACTTAGAGTTCAAAGGAATGCCATTCTTCTTTCTTCATGTGGTATAAAATGTTCTATCTAGTAATAACAATAATAAATTAAAATAACTTTTACGAATGAATTTAATCATAAATTTTATAAATCGATTTCGAGCTGAATCTCAAACAGGCTGATTGATTTTTCAGCCCTACAAGCTGACCATCAACAGAGTTCAATGGCTAAGCTAAATCAGAAGAAATAGTTATTTTAGATATTGCTTTAATGTAACATACAACACCAAGATCCACTAGCTTGCTTGCCTTTGATACCAAGACTAATCATCCTATGGACTAATAATCCATTATTAAATTAATGATCAAGAAT
>JACGDI010005534.1:31475-48142 GCA_014898725.1 Jacaranda copaia
GTGGCCCAGCTTTCACCATTCCGAAGACTGATCTGGAGGCTCATGGGCTGCCATTTTGGAAATGGCACCCCTTTGTCTGCAAGGTTTCTGTATGTCCTGATGGCAACCCAATCCACCATGAATCTGCAAGAAGAACAAGAATGAGTAGAAATCCGCTGATTCAAATTGCAAAATATATGTGAAAATCTAATGATAAGTTCTTTGATATTTACTCAACACGATGTAATATTACGGAATAACCCTTAGAAAACGATGTGAGAGCGCTCATGAGGCTGTTAGATCTGCATCCAATTATTTGGATAGGATCAATCAAATTCAAAACAAAAAATGAAATACTGTAAGATTTGAAAATATGAAAAGGCCTTAATAAGCCCACAGGATCTTTATTAGGGTTAAAGTACACAGCTAAAAGTTTCCTATGCGGGTCCAATTTCAAATATTGAAAAATCACATTTATTAGGATTTATTACTTAATTCATTTCATTCCTTATTCACTTTTCTATTATTTCTTTTTCTTTTGGCATTTATTGATTAGAGTATCAGAAACTTTTTGTTGAGACTCAAGATCTTAAATTATTTATCATCTAAATTATCCAAATCGAGTCAACATTTTTGGACCATCCAAGACCCCCCATCTTGTTTAGAGAGAAATTTTCTTACCACCACAAGAAAAACTCATTCCAAGCACCATCATTAAGAAACAGCTCCTATCTCATATGAATTTACGCTTAACATGAATTTATTTTGTAAAATTACAAACAAAAATCCACGAACATATTAAATATAAAATAGTTTAATTTGCAAAATAAGTCAATGGTTTTATGAAATTTGAAAGTAAATTATTTTTTCAAAACAAAAATAAAATCTTTTTTTATAGGTAATAATAAATTATAAACTATTTGAGAAAAAGATTTAAAAATAGAGATTTACTCACTATAGTACTACATATAATATTTGAACCTTTTCAATGATAATAATTCAATTATTAAAACAAGATTAAGGAGGAAATATTTCATACTTATCATAAGTTATAATTCTAGGCATTTAAACTACTAATTGTATTAAAATTAGGATATCCAAATTAGTAATCTAAACAAGCAAATAAAGTATTAATATATTTTTTAGATAATGGATTATATGTTTATCAATCATATCTAATAAATTGAATAGAACAATGATTAATGAAATGCTGTAATGGCATTCTATTAGTTGATAACCATTGGAGTTTGATTTATTTTTTAACTTCTATTAAAAATTCATCATTGTCCTTACAATCAGATCGAATTCATAAAATTGACTATTGATTGAATGAATCCATTTCATGCAAAGATAAGATGTTGAAGGACGGCTGCGGAAAAATGAGGCACAAGGAATCCTCAAAATTAGAACATTGCTGGAATATAAACTCTTCTAAGTCTTCCACCATTTAAGTCTTAATAGTGCTTGTGAGAAAAGGGCAATTAGAAAATTTAATTTCCACAATTAGGTCGGATTGATTGACAAAGCTTCGTATATGGAATTCTACGGTGAAGAAAAATTTCGTTTTTTCCTATTCTTATTCCGACTCTCATTTTAATCTACAAAATTTCATCTGTAATTTATTATATGATAAGTATAACATCTCCCTTGGCTTAGATTTTTAAAATAATTATATTATAAGGTTTAATCAGTTACGCTAATTTTAATCCTAGATGACTAATTTATGGAACATGACTCACTCCGAATTTTGAATTGATTTATAATTTCATTATAATCTATAATTTATAATATATGTTTACAGCAATGAGAATAATTTTCAACATTGTTAGTTATAGAGATTGGATCTACGAAAAATACATACATGCACATGTCACATGTCCAAATTAAGTACAACATTCGGCCTAATTTGATTGTCATTTCTATGGAAGAAAATGAATTGCACGTTCCATAAATTTTTCTTGAGTGGACCAAAATTTCTATATTTCCTCGGCTATAAATACCTTACTCCATGCGCATTACTCTGTATCAAGTGGCCGAATATCTTCTCAGTAATATTCAAAATGGGAGTCCATAAGAGCTTTTCACTATCCATTCTGTTTTTCATTGTTATGACCATATTACAATATTCATGTCAAGGGCAGAACTCTCCACAGGACTATCTTGATGCCCACAACGCCGCCCGTGCTCAGGTGGGAGTTGGACCCATGACATGGGATGAAAAGGTGGCAGCTTTTGCCCGAAACTACGCCAGTCAAAGGGCTGGTGATTGCAACCTTGTGCACTCAACCAATCGGCCATATGGGGAGAACCTTGCCAAGGGCAGTGGTGATTTCACCGGCCGGGCAGCTGTGGATTTGTGGGTAAAGGAGAAGCCAAATTATGATTACTCTTCCAACTCCTGTGTTGGAGGCCAGTGTCTGCATTATACTCAGGTGGTGTGGCGCGCATCGGTTCGCCTCGGATGCGCTAGGGTTCGGTGCAATAATGGGTGGTGGTTCGTATCTTGCAACTATGGTCCTCCGGGCAATTATGCCGGCCAACGTCCTTATTAGAATGACGTGAAACTTTAAATAAGTGGCGTTCGTATAATTGAACTTTCTATTATGAAAGTCTTTTTATTGATAATGTAGGAATAAAGAAGAGGATTACACGATATCTCTCTATTGATGGAATAAGCAAAAATTATAATAGATGGCCTGCTTGCATGCGGTCACCGTGATTAATTGCATGTACGCAGCTTGTTAATTATCATTTAAAAACTTCCTACTTTTTAAATATTGATTTTTCTATTGATTTTAATAACAACGTAAAGTGAATATAATATTCAAATTAATACTTCCTATGAATGTATAATTGTTGCTGCTCATTTGTTCATGTTGCAATATATGTCAGTTTGTTTCATGTACATACGAAGAAGAAAGATAAGAGAAAAAACAGAATATAAATTATTTATTTATTTATTTTTTCTATTTATATGTGTCGTACTGAGCAATACGTTTGACTAAAGAGAAATTAATACGAAAGGAAAACTTGTTTAGATATTTGAAACTTCATGAATTTATTTCATTTCTTTTGTAGGATATTAAAAAATGTGTCCAAAAAGCTGTTAAAGCAAGTTCATTTATGAGAGAAAATTTAATTTATTTGCCTTCGTACGCCATTTTCATTTCCCCAGATATTGATAAAGATGAGCCCCGTATCCAAACAGGGTGTAAATGTAGATTGGCCTAATCCTTTTTCCTTGTCCAAAATTTTCTCTTGAAAATAATATTCAAACATGCCACTACTTGTGTAAAGGTCAATGATTTATATATAATTAGGATGTTATAATCTCATAAAAACACGGCTAAACATAGTTATGGAATGGGTCTGGGTCTTATCCCGATCCATCCCATTTTGTATGCATTTTTATGAGCTAAATAGGGTATGGTATGGATATTGAAGCTTTTGGAAATAGTTACCTGTTAGCTTGTGTATTAAAATATATACTAGGGATAGTTTTTACACGTACGAAATGAGAATTAAGAGTTATTTCATATATAAATTACTTGTACAATTAGATATCTGAATGCAAAAGTGGAGGAAAAGTGTGAAAATTAATATATATTATTTATATGTAAATGCACTTAGCATGCTTCCGTTTTTTTGTAAATAAATAAATTTACAAGCTACTTATTCTTTTTTTTATTTATGTAATTATTAATTATAGAATAAAAGTAAAAGTTATATTTTTCTATAAAAAGATTTAATTTTTCATGCAGAATTGTATCAGTTGATTTAAGTTTAACAAACACATTGTTTAACTTAAATAGTATATTATTCATAATTAATAGATGCATTGTTTCATTAATTATATATACACAAGGTTCTCTGCAATTTTAATATACAAGCTAGAAATATATTTTCTCAATCTCTATTCTCTGCAAATATAATAAAAGAAGTCATAAAATAAATTCTGAATAGATTGTTGTGCGCAGAGTTTAGTGATTTTATTGTATTTGAATTGTTTTATTAATTCTATATTGAACTCTTTAGCATGATCAATTTTGCTGTTTCCATCAAAAGTGCACTAACATCATGTTATGAATTTTACCAAACTTAGCATAGACTCTAGAGGATTTCTAACATCAGTCACCCATGTAGGTGACTAACGTTAGTCATATTTCGAAATTGTGACAAGTGTACCTTTTTAATTTTTCTACAGCAGGTAATAAGTTGATTGCTATATAATGTAACTTATTGCTATTATTAGAATAAAATATTTTTGTTGGTGCCTCGTCATCAAAAGTGTCATATCTTTCCTACTTGGCATGTGATGTGGCAACATAATTTATATATAAAAAAATAAAAAAGAAGGATTAACACAAATAAAAATGCCTAAAACTTGAAGAATAAAAACAAACATAAAAAAATTAAGGTAAATTTACATATTAAAAAATATAAAATATATATCCTCCACATTTATTTTAAGTACATAAAAATCTTTTTGATATATAAGATATATATATATATATATATATATATATATAAGGAAAATTGCATTTTACCCTCTTGTGAAAATAGAAAAGAGCAAAAAAACTCCTTATAAAAAAATAGGCAACAAACCTTCTTATAATTTTGAAGAAATAGCACACCGCCTCTCCTTCATGATTTGCTGCAATTTGGCCATAATTTTAATGTATAAGGACTATACTATCCCTAGTTATTACGTATTTTTTAATTTTATTTATTTATTCTTTTTAAATATATTTTTATATATCTTTTTCCATATATTCTTTTTAAATATATTATTTTATATGTTTTTATATATCTTTTTTCATCTCCATTATACCAATTTTTTATTTTTAAATTTTAAAACTATTTTTATTTTTTTTTATTTTTGTCTTTCTAATTTATTCTTTTTTTATTTATATTATACAAATGTAAATATTACTAAACATAAACGTATATAATATAATAAAGATAGATATATATAAAAAATATAATACACATAAATATATAATATAATATAATATAATATATAATAAATTATACATACATAAATATATTTATATATATTTATACATAATATATATTAATAAATAAATATTTTATATAATAACCCCCACCTCCGTCCCATCTTACCTGCCATGGCTGCTATTCCTGCGAGCAGCGGCCATGGCTGCTCCTCTGTGAGCAGTGCCTCCATGGCTGCTTGTAAACATGGCCATGGAGGTCGCCTTGCCGCTCGCAAGGCATTGCGATGAGGCCTCCATGGCCGTTGCAAATGCTGCCTCTGTTGTTGCTGGCCGGTTGCCAGAAGCTGGTGTGCCAGCAGCGTTGTTGGTGGGCACTAGCTACTGTTACTAGTGCCTAGCAGCAACAGTTGCACCCCCGCTGGCTGGTCGGTTGATTAAATGTTTAAATAAAATAAAATAAAAAGAGGAAGAGGAAGAGGACAAAAAAATTTCAACTTCAAACATTTGTGTGAACGGGGAAATAAGAAAGGAGGGTTTTATCCCCATTCGATAATCTAATCCGTCGCAAATGATTTTTTATTTTTTCAACTTTTCCGCTCAAATGATTTTTTATTTATTTTTATTTTTTTCCATTTTTAAAATCCGTTGCAAATTTTTGAAAAAATTCTAATATTTGCAACAGATTTGAAATCCATTGCAAATATTGAAGTTTTGCGATGGACTCAAATTCATTGCAATTTTTTTTTTTAAATTTTGCAACGAAAATTTTTGCGACGAAAATTTTTGCGACGAAAAATTCGTCACAAAATAGCATTTTTTTAGTAATGCAAGTTAAGGTTGGACCAATGATATGGGATGAAGAAGTGGCAGCTTTTGCCCGAAACTGTACCAATCAAAGAGCTCATGATTGCATCCTCGTGCATTCAACCAATCGGCCATATGGGGATGTATGTGACCACAACGGTTACGCATGCACTTACAACTATTTGAAAATTTTCAATTCCATTCTCTTAATATTTAATTTCTATTAAATATAATACTATTGCAAAGTGAATATAAAATCCAAATGCTTCTTATGAATAGTAATTTTATTGTATATAATAAATCATAAAGTGAGTATGAAATTCAAATACTCCAAGCGTAAATGAATAATAATGACTGGTCATTTTTGCCAAACTTATCCATTATTTTCTAATAATAAATTCATAGACTTAGATAAGTACTTGTTTTTACTCATCACAAAGTTGTTCATAAACTGTACCAAGAAAGGAACTTTCAATGGCATCCAATAGCCTGGCCAAAATTTTTAGGTTTTGAAAATCGAACTTGACAAGCAGCTGGCGGATAAATTTAGCCGTTCGGCTGCACTGTTGATGTGTGCATAAATTTAATTTATTATATCATTGCTATTAATTTTATTGACAAATAATAAATTGTTCAATTTTTTATATAACGTCATATAGTACTGTAGATACTATAAACTTATATATAGGAAATAATTCCTACATAAAAATTTAAAAATACAGGATATATATACACCTGCCCACATGTTCAATAAATTTCTTTTATTAGGTTTTGGTTATATTGCATATGTTTTGTGATTTTATATTGAATGATAAATGTAAGAGTATAGTTGATAATCTGAAATATATTTAGTGTAATGCGCATTAATCATCATTTGAGTGTGTTAAAGGTCTTTTTTTTTTTTATACAACATAGATATTAAAAATTTTCGATATTTATTGCGTTTCTTTTTCGATTATTGCTCAAGAGACGGTAAGTAAAACTTATTTGTTAGATCTAACCAACATTTTGCAATCAACCAACGAGAAATTTAAATAAAAATCACCAGAAAAAAAGGAGAAAAAACAAGAAAAATGATTTGCTATACGCAATTTCTTCTTAAAATTGGCGGACTTGGGGGACTGCCCTCTGGTGCGTCGGCCATTAAGTCTTAAAAGAGGCCTGCATCGTGATAAATTTATTTTAATTTGTTTCATGTGCGTGTGTGTATATACACACACACTCAAGAAATTAATAAAAAATAAGAGAAAATAGAAGAGGAATTAAATTTCTTTTCTTTTTAAACATATAGTATTGAGCAATATAACTAGGTATAACTGAAAAAAAAATATTAAAAAACTGCTTGTTCAGATATTTGAAAGTCGTTAGACCAGTTTATTTTGTCAGCCGTGACTGGGAGAAAATTGAATTATTTACTTTTGTGGTCCTTAATCATATCCCTTGACAAGCCCTACATTCAAATGGGGTGACACTCGAAAATAAAGAATGGCCTAACTTTCTCATTGTCCAAAATTCTCTTTCAGAAGAGTATTCAAACATTGGACTACTTGTGCAAAGGTTAATAACTAATAAATACGCGGCTACACATAGGGGTGGAACGGGAACTAGGGATGCAATGGGGAGGATTGGATCGGGAATTGTCAATCTTCATTTCTTGTTCCAACTTTCAATTAGTTTTTGATGTGGCAAAATAATAGTTTAAGAGAAAATTAGTAAAATAGAATATGAAATTCTGTAAATACTCGCACATCGAATTAATTTATGCAAATCTAATGGGTTCACTATCTTAACGTGCTAAGACCCTCTCCACTATAAATGGAGCCCTTCGCAATTCAAAAGGATCATCTTGACAATAAATTCTAAAAAACAAGCATTCTAGAATTGAACCTATTTTTAGTTCATTTCTTGTAAATTTCTGAGGAGACTCTCACAGACTTGTTCTGGCAAGAACAATCTCTATACCCGCTTCTATACTCAACGGGCGGGAAGAAAAGTTTATACCTATCTCTGCATTCAATGAATGTGGGGATCACTTTTACAGGTATTTCTCATTCCTTAATTTCCACTCTATTTTCTAAAATTGATTAAATAAAGATACATAATTAATTCGAAAGCTCATAGATTGTAAACTATGAATAAATGCAACCCAAAGCCAACAAAAGTAACATGGGATTAACATAAATAAAAAATATCTAAAAATTCTTTTTTTTTTTTTTGCATATTAAATCTTATAATTAGGGAAACCACTTTATGCCTCTTCTGACCTCAAGTGTAGTTTGATGAATTTTTCTAATATTGTTATTAATTTCTGAGTCTTAATCCTCATCTTATAAAAAATGAATTTTTCATTTATTTTTTTCTCCTTTGAAACATCCGTCATTGTCATTACAATTGGACCGGATTCAATATTGAATTGAGAATTCATTGAATCTATTTCAAGTAAAGATAAGATGTTGAATATCTCTCGTTTTGAGTGCGAGTGACTAACTTAAAAATTCATCTTCTGCAATTATGTTGGGTTGATTGACAAAACTTCGTACAAGAAATTCTATGCCGAAGAAATTTTCATTTCTTTCCTACCTAAACTTTGTTTTTATCCAGATTCACATGAAATTTTATCTGTTTAACTAACTAATTTATATGATAAATCTAACTTTTTCTCTCACTTAGTGGACCATATACTTGACAATATAAATAATTAATGCTGGAATACTCTATAACTCGTGTGTTTTTTTACATGGGTTGGATCAACCCAACTTGACTTCACCCAATTTCTTGGTTGATCTTAGGAATGCAAACAAATTGAGCTTTCTCGTGAGCTTGACAAGGTGACTCGAAAAGTGTTCGAGTTCAAGTTTAAAGAATTCAAGCTTGAACTGAGTTTGTATAGGTTTTGAGCCGAGCTTGAGGTAGATAATTCTTGTTCGCAAGTTTGCAAGTTGGCTCGTGAGCCTATATTTTTTTAAAAAAATATTCTCATATAAAAATACAATAAAATATATTAATTTTAGAAATTTTCTCACTACAAGAAAAATTGCGTTTAGTGGCATTAGAAAGTGCAACTTAAATAGTATTATAGTAGCAAGTTTATATTTAATGATATTTTTTAAAAGTGTCACTTGTAACGGTGTAGTTAAAGGTATAAATGTCATTAATTTACTTCTATTGTACTATTAATAAAATGCAAGAAAAAATTTGTTAGATAGCACATTAAAATGTGACAAAAAATGCATTACATAACATGGCAAAGTGCCATTAAAGAAAATTTTAAATGGCATGCCAATATGCTACTAAAAATGTATATAGTGACATATTAAAAGACCATCGAAATTCCTTTAAACGACAATACAATACGCTACAAAAATTACAATAAATAACGTGTTAAAATATCAAAAAATAATTTTAAATGACATGCTAACGTGTCATAAAAAGTGCAGATAGTAATGTTAAAATGCCACAAAAAAATTTCTTTAGATGACATAATAACATGCCACAAAAATTAATTAAATAACATGCTAAATTAAATGATACTTTTTTTTTGAATAATATCTTAATCTACCACCATTAGTCATTTTATGAAACTCCAACATGCTCTAATTGCTCTGTATAAGACTCGAACCTATGATATTTTACTTAGAAAGATATGAGTTTACCGTCAATCTATCAACCAAATGTTCATTATAAAGATTCAAAAATATTATTATATTCTTATACTTTAAAAGCATATTTTCACAATTCTTTAAATGTATACTAGAAATTATTATATTAAATAATACATTTGAAAATATTTGAGATATTAAATTTAGAGATAGAAAATATTTAAAAATGGGAAAAAACTTAGTTTTTTATACTTCTTGAAAAATATGATTAATTTAGTTGATAAATTAAAATGATATTTAAATAGTTAATTTAATCAATACAATATTATAAGATATAAAATGGTATATTTTACAATTAATAATATTATTAATAACTATATATAGTTTATCTATTTTCATGTGATATTTATTTCATGTTACACCATAACTAAATTATAAGTTAAGTTTTTCTCTTTTTTTTTTTCCAGAAAAAAGTAGTGTTGCTAATTAAATGCTTTTAACATATAGTTATGTCAGTAATTTCAATAAAATTATGTTTTTATAATATTTATTAATCAATTAGCACTAAGTAACACTATACTGTAAAACGGTGTTAAATTAGTACTACTAAATAATTTACAGTACTTTTTATAAATGGCGCCATAAATAAATATGAATAGCATTTTTTTTAAAAAAAAATTAGCGACACTATTTAAATGCTTTGCAAATATATTTATGTTGGCATTTTCAATCAAAAGTTACTGTTTTTTTGTTACTTATTAGTCAAATACCGATAAATATTGTATTACAGTGATATTTTTCAATAATTATCACCATATTACTTTTATGTGTCATTACACTATCGAATATCACTAAGTTAGTGCCATCAAACATTTTGTGGCATTTTTTTTTTTATGTGCCACCATAAATAAATATGGGTGACATGTTCTTAAGAAAAATTAGTGATACTAGTTGAATGCCTTCAAATTATATTTTTGTTGGCATTTTTGTCAAATGCCTCTATTTTATATGTCAATTAATAATCAAATACCACTAAATATTTTATTATAGTGACATTTTTTATGACTATCATTATTTTATTTTTACGTGTCATACACTATAAATGCCATTAACTTAGTGTCACAAAATACTTTTTGACATTTTTCTTCAAAAGATACTATAACTACATATTAGTGGCATTTTTCTAAAAAGAATTAGTGACACTAACTAAATGCCTTTGAAATACATTTATGTTGGCATTTTTATCAAATGCCGCTATTTTATAATTTATTTAATAATTAAATGTCATTAAATATTTTATTATAGTGATATTTTTCTTATGATTATCACTATTTTATTTTTGCGTGTCATACCCTATAAATGTCGCTAACTTAGTGCCACTAAATACATTTTGACATTTTTCTTCAAACAACACTATGACTACATATTAGTAGCATTTTTTTTAAAAAAAGTTAGTGACACTAACTAAATGCCTTTGAAATACATTTATTTTGGCATTTTTAATTAAATGTCACTATTTTGTTTGTCATTTAATAATTAAATGCCATTAAATATTAAATTATAGTGACATTTTTTACAACTATCACCACAATACCTTTTCATGTCATTATATTGTAAAATGTCACCAAGTTAATGCCACTAAATATGAATTTTCTTGTAGTGTCTATAAAATAATTTAATTTTTCGAGCTCAAACCCGAGTTTGAATTCGAGCCTATAGTTTATTGATGAGCTCGAGCATAACGAATTAAGTCGAGCCTAAACAGTTCGAGCCTCAATCTTCTTAGCTCATCGAATTTGAGTTCGAGCCTAAAAAAATAATCAAAATTCGACTCAACTCGACTTATTTGCATATTCAAACTCAAACTTGAAAACACTAGACTAAATCATCTCGTCTATTATCACCTAGTTGAGTTGGCTCATAAATGGCCTAACCAGCCAAGGAACTAGTTAGCTTGCCCACAAACATTTCAACCTTATATTCGCTTTCGGAGTTTAATTTACAAAATGTAAATATACAAGCCATCGATCCAACACACACAGAGTGGATCTATGGTATTCGGGCGGTTTTCTTGATTGGAACCGCCAATTGGTCTCCACATGTGCGCAGCATGAACAGGCAGGCAAAGGCCACCATGTATCAACCTGCCTGTCCTGCCAACGGGACGCCCCACCACTGCAATTGGACCAGATTCATACAATCGACGATTGAGGAGTAAAGATATAGGAGGTGCTACGGGAAGAGAGGGACAAGGAAAACTCAAACTTTAAGAAGTTCGTTGAAATATGAACACTTTTAAGTCTTCTACTATTTAAGTTTCTCATTTTGAGCGATAGCACTACGGGTCTACAATGGCGTGGGCTTCTACTCTTATTCCTACTTTTATTCTTGCTTATCAAGATTCATATGAAATTTTAGGGCTATTAGCAATTTAACATCATGTGATATACCAAATGGGAACAATACTCCCGATAAAACAAATATACAAAAAAGTTCTTTATGATTTTGAAATTCATGTTCACTATTCCCTCTTCTTGTTTGATGCCCATTTAGTATTACAAAGATATAATTGCCTTTAAGTACAATTAAAATTTAAATTATTTTTATTTTATTTTACTTATTATTTTTAACAAATTTTAATTATTTTTTATCCATTCCAAATTAAATAATATTTAATATTTATAAAAAAATTATAACATAATTTTATAATATAATATATATAACTTATTTTTAACATATAATATTTTATAACATATAATATATAAAATATATTAAATAATATTTAATATTTATAAAAAGAATATATAATACATTTTTATTTATATATAATATATGTATATATATAAACTTATGCCGAGTGGTTTATGATCCAATGACATAAGTCTCCCACATAATATGGGACGTCCGGAGTTTGAACCCAAATAAGCTCCTGATGTCTGTGCGTATGCATAAATAAAAAAAATCATACATATAAATTAATGTATATTATTTTTATTTGATCCAAATTGAATAATAGTCAATATTTATAAGGATATATAATATATTTCTTATCTATAAATTCATGTATAAATATATGCATATATATTTTTATTTATACCTATAATATATGTATACATATATATATATATATAAATTTTCTTTAGTTCATTAAAAATGAAATAATATTTAATATTTAAAAAAATATACAATAATTTTTTTTATTTATAGTTATATATAAAATATATACACATTTATAAATTTCTATATAGATGTATGCATGATGTTGCTTGAAGTTGCTTATAAAAGAAATGGGGGTTGTGTTACTGATGGGTCGACTAGGGAGGTCGAGTACTAAGGATTGTAGATAGCTTTAGGGCTTAAGATTTGCAACCACAATACACGTTGACTAGCTGAGGTGCCCCTGGCTAAGGCACTTTGACGCTCAAGTTAGTTTTGGTCGAGATGAAGGAATCGAGTAGAGTATAGAGAATATAAAGTTTGTAGCATATGGAAATTACCTTGAGCGTGGTTGGGCTTGGAGTATTTATAGCTTTCTGTGGGCGTGCTTTTACCCAAGTACCCCTATTAAGTGTACTAGCTTTTGCCCATGCCAGGAGGTTGGGATTCATTCCATGTCCAAATTCTGGTACTGTGCCAGGTGGCTAAATCTCCTATTTTCTCGGATGAATCGTGCTAATGGGAGCACGTCTTTGCCAAAGTTGTTGGCAGGATTGTCAGAGTTGTCAGAGTTGTTGCCAGCGGTTGCATCGGCTGCCGTGTGTTATTAATGCAGAGGAACTCGACCTGTCAGACTGATAAACACGATAGGGATTCGAGTCAACACCAGAGTGGGTCTTGAGGTCGATGCATGTCTATCAGTCTCGAATATTCGAACTCTTAGAGTGGTCTTAAGGTCAATATGGGTCGACCACAAATCCTACTAAGCGAGGTCGATACCGATCGACTAAACAGATTTACTGTTGGGACTCATGAGCTGTCTCGTTTGATGTTGGGCCTGTTGGGCCTACTGGATTATCCCATATCATGAGTCCCCCTAACTCTCGATCTTGATCAAGGTTGCCAACGAGAAGGAGCAAGGAGTTTACATTCAACTGTAGCGGGTACTATGCTCGATCAAAATTTTTGAACTCTCGACCTGGGTTTTTAAACTTTCGACCTGTATTTTTGAACTACTAACTAGGGTTTGAGGAGGTTTCTTTACATTTAATGATGCTATTAGTGCGCAAAATACGAAGCGTACTAGGGCAGGCTGTCATCATGGCACTTACATAGATTCTCGCGCATGATTGCCTATAAATAAGGGGATAAGTAGCTTCATTTACACTTTTGCTGTCTGACCTTTTGATCGAATCGCCATTGTTGAAGTGTTTCAAGCTCCCAACTTTGCATTTGATAAATTTGCACTATAAGTGTCCTTGTTATTCTTGCTCTTTTCTGCCTTTTCGTTGTAGAACCATGTCTGCTAACGTCGATTCTGATAGCACCAGACTAGACAGTATGGCCTATGGAGACTAAGGTCGAGAACACATCTGAGTCCATTTCTTCCACGAGTGAAAGCTCTAGCTCAAGCAGTAGTAGTAGCTCCAGCGAAGTTAGGGTAGTGTCGGAGAGGGAGACTGGCCCTATTGATATGCTTGCTAGTCGGGGTCGATTATTTACCCTAGATCATTACATAGAAATAACCTCAAAAATAACTGCTGCAGACCTAGTGCGAATTAGAGCAGCGTATCATATTCCCGACGAGTATGAGATGGTAGCGCTAGTGACCCGGGGTAGAATGCATCAACCTCCTCAGGGATTTATAATTGTGTTTAAGGAGGGGTTGAAGTGTGGTCTAAGGTTTCCGCTCGTCCAGTCCATAGTTGACCTCCTTGTAGGGTTAGGGGTTTGCATCACCCAACTCCACCTCAACTGTTTTGCCACCCTGTATAGTTTTGCTGTGCTAATGCATCTCTTCGACCAGCCTGCCATCTTTGCTAATTTCTTTAACCTATTCTACCTTCTAATATCTCAAAAGTCGGGTAGTAGCAAGGAGTCGGGCTTGTATTACCTTACTGCCCAACCCCAACAAAAATTTTTGATATCACCTTCTTCTTTTTACGATCAAGATTGGAAAAAATATTATTTTTATATCTAAGGGCTAAGGGTGCTTACGATTCTGGGGGGTTGGTGGAGAGGGCTTGCGGAGATGCCTGGTAACCAAACATCCAGTTGGCCCAACACCTTTATTTGGGATTTGGTTGGGTTCAGGCAAATGGAGGCCTCCGTACTGATCGAGGAGAGGTGTTTGGTGCTGGCTGTTCTGTCGCCAGCTCTGCTTGACCTGGCTGCGGGTGATTGACTAGGTAGAAACTTTTCGTTGATTGTTTTTATTGCATGCTATTTGTCTGCTTGCATCTGATATTTATTTTCAAACTATTTGCTTGTGCAAATCGAAACGACATCATGGTCCGTAGCAGAAATGATTCTCAAGTCAGGGCTTTAAGGGGCAAGGCGCGTTGACAAGCTGCTGCCGCCGGTCGACGTGGAGGTGTAGCTGAGTAGGCAGGCTCAGCGAGGTCAACATCTGCACCGCAGCCACCATAAATCAAGGTGGCTCCGGAGACCCAGTCCGTTCATCAGGAGGAGCCTCAGTAGAGCAGCCCCGTGGGTTGGGGCAAGAGGCAGTTGGTCGAACAAGGGGGGTCGACTCTGAAGAAAGTTGTTAGGGGAAAAGGGAAACAGAAAGTGGTGATAGGCTGAGACCTGTTCAGGAAGCCCGATGATAGCCCGATGTTCCGACTTCCTCGATTATCTCTTCCAAGATTTACCATAGATCGAGATCAGGATATAACCAACTCGACCTCAATCCTCGATAGGGGCTGACTGCCCCTGATGCCCTAAAATGGATGACCTCAGGCTCTTTACGACCAGTGGAAGCTCATGAACTTGAGCCAGCTGAGGACGACAAAGGCAATGTCCTATTGCGGCAACATGGTAAGTGGGAGATTGATAAACTTCGACCATATATTTTCTATTATGTTCATGTTGGCTTGAGAATGATGTTGCTGTATTTTAGATAGGGCAGCTGGGCTATAATATGTTCCGGCAGTCGGAGATGGCGCTTGCTGCCAAGGAGGAGCTGGAGGCTGGGGGAGAATTGGAAACTTTGAAGGTATAGCTCAAATCCTCCCAGCACCAGGTCGAGCAGCTGAATAAAAGGGTTGTCGACCTCTAAACACAGCTCAACGCTAAGGATCAACAGTTGGTCTAGGCCATCGAGGATCAGAGCCGAATAGATAATATCATTAAGAAAGCTTATCTCAACCTGCAGATGAGCTTCAGCTTTGGTCGGGCCAAAGGTCACGCAGAGGCGACCAGCCAAGCCAAAGAGGCTTTCCTCAGGCATTTGCTTGTAGTGTGGCATGAGGCTGTTGAACAGTTCATAGTCAGCACTGCTTTTTAGGATGCCAGCGTGGTTGCAGCCCTAGATGATGCCCACGAAGCATATCAGCAGGCCATAAACCAACTGGAACATATGGAATACTGCTTTCGTGCCGAGGACCAAAATTGAATGAGCCTCTTCCTTAATGATAGGCTAGAACCTTTCCCTAAGCCGGAGGAAGGCGGCACTGAGTGGGCTGACGAGGGAGGATTTGTTGTTGTTGTGCCTGATGCGCCACTGACTGATGAGGAAAGGAAAAAGGCCGAGGTTGATACACGGCTCGAGCAAATATGTTCGGAGTTCGCATTCGTAGAGGATCTAGTCGCCCAACTGAGGGATGAGCAGGATGACCTATTGCAGTACGTGCTGCGGTCAACTAACTTTATGGATAATCTCCCGAGACCATCGATACCTCCTCAGCCTGTGCGACACCCGAGCCAAATGCACATTGGGCTGAAGATGGTCAGGAGGAGCATAGCCAATCTTGAAGTCAAAGCTGACCAACTTTTCTCTCTCTCTCTCTCTCTCTCTCTCTCTCTCTCTCTCTCTCTTTTTATTTTTTATTTTGGTATGAATGTATGTACTTTGCTAAAGTATCATCAACAAAGAATACATCTTTTCTTTCATTCTCATCCTGTTGAGTATGTACTGTGTCGTTGGTCACTTCATATTAGCTATTGATTATCTGCTCGACCCTTAGAATTGATTGCTACACAAAAAGGTTGAGGCATCTGTTGCCAAGTACGGGGTTGAAAAGGGATGGATGTTCGAGTAGGGGCAGCAAGGCGCTGCTTGATCGTTGACAACGGGGTTGACTAGAAACTTTAAACGACTAGGAGTTGTTTAGGTGGCAGCAAGGGGCTACTTGGTTGTCGACTAGAAACTTTGGATGGCTAAGAGCCA
>JACGDI010005534.1:55200-110181 GCA_014898725.1 Jacaranda copaia
GGGGAGATAAATATAAAATAATATATATCTTAAATTGTCTATATTATATGTATGTATTATTTATATATATAATAAATATTATCCATATTTTTTAATTTTTTTTCAAAAAAATATAATGAAATTTAATTTGGATTGTTGATCTTTTAAGGATGAAATCCAACGACTAATAGGTCAGGTATATTCATCTTTTTATACTCAAAAATCACACCCAGTCACACACACTCGTGTGTGAGTCACTACTAAAAAAATACCTCTTTGCGACGGATTATTTTGCGACGGAATTTTCCGTTGCAAATCTGTGATGGAAATTTTCGATGCAAATCTGCGACGGATTTTTTCCGTTGCAAATCCATTGCAAATTTGGTAATCATAATTAAAAAATAAAATTTGCGATGAAAAGTTTTTTTAAAAAAAATATACACATTCTATCAAATTAAAACCTATAATTACCCAATATCAATAATTATTTGTATTACATACTAATCATCCCATACACTAATATTTAAATATTATTTTACATAAAATCACAATAATTTTATATCACAATAAAAATCAATAGATAATATTGTTCAATATATAAATCAAGCCCTAACTAAAATATAAAATTTACAATATAATGCCAAAAAAAATTATCTTATTAAACTTATACTAAATTTCATTGCCTTGAGATATCCAAGTCTGCAATATTAAAATTAAAAAAAATATAATAATAAAAAATAGAAACATAAACTAAACTAATAGATAATTCAACATAATAAACCAATATATAAATTCAATATATAACCAAATCATAATCGAGCACAAAATTCATAAAATCCTAATCAAATATATAATTCACAAAATATGAATTTAACAAAATTTAATAAATAATTCAATTTAATGCATAATCTAACACATTATTCAATATAACCAAATATATATCAATATAAACCAACATATGATTTAATATAAGTTTAACATATAACTCAAATCCTAATCACACATATAATTAACAAAATCTAACACATAATTCAATATAAATGCATAATCCAAATACATATAAATCTAATACATAATTCAATACAGTCAAATACACATCCAACATAAACCAACGTATAAAAACTTATAAATCTAATACATAATTCAATACAATCAAACACATATCCAACATAAACCAACGTATAAAAACTTATAAATTTAATACATAATTCAATACAATCAAACACACATATAACATAAATCAACGTATAGTTTAATATAAGTCCAACATATAACTCAAATACTAATCAAACATATAATTCACAAAATATAAATCTAACAAAATCTAACACATAATTCAAAGTAAATGCAAAATCTTAACACATATAAATTTAATACATAATTCAATATAATCTTAGCTATATTTGTATTCATTGGCATGTTTCCAAATCGCATTCATAAACTTTTAAAAAAATGTCTCTAAGAGGACAAACATATATTTACCTTCCATAAAATTTAAATTGCTCAAAAAAAAGACTCAACATAGCATCATTTCAATTGAAAATAACTAATAATAATTGTAAATATATTATATAATGGCGCATAAACACTCCTTCTTATGCCTATCATCATCATGTAAGCAATTACAAATCAATCAGCAACAAATGAGAAGGCTCCACCCCTTCTCCCAACAACCCATCATCCTTTGCATTTCCACCAATTCTAAACATTTTTAATGTATTGTACTAAAAATATATAATCAAAATATGGTATGCAAATTTACCTCTAAATGCTCCACACAACTCAACATTTACAGAAAGTATCTACCACCATCGAAATAGCCTATAACATTAGGCACATGTTACAAGTGCATATATTTAATCATAAATCATAATTCCATAAACTAAATTAAAATTTGAAAATATAATATAATTCAATATATAGTACCATAAAATTTAACTCAGCCCAAAATTCTAATAAATTTTTTAATTCAAATAAAAATATAACTCTAACAAATATAACAACATTTAATACGAATATAAAATTTACCTCAAATTTTAATTAATATATAAATTATTATTTATGTTAAATCAAATTATATTACTAATAAAATCATTTTTAGTTTAACTAACACATAAATCAAATTTTAAATAACTTGAATAATTAACTAAAACATAATCAAATATTTTAACTAAAATGTAACACCCCTATATTTGCATAAAATTTTATTTCATATTATTCATAATATTATTTTATAAAGATTTAATTAATTTGTAAGATTTCAAAAAAAAAATTAATATTACCATGAGAGGGCTTATTGTGAAAATTGTACTAGTAAAGTGGCTAAATTGAATATTTTAAAAATTAGAATTAAAAAAAATGAATGAAAAAGGGACAAATAGTGATCGAGCCTTCATTTTCACCATTTCATCAACCTTCACCAATTTTCTTTCTTTTCTTAACCGGCTACTTCACCACCCCACCATCACCGGCGACCACCTCATTCTTTCTACCCAACACCACCATCATGACCACCTTCTCACCCTCTCTCCAACCGTACCATCATCTACAGTAGGCAGCCACCAGAGGAGCATGGCAGAAAAAAATCGAGGAGGATTTTTGTGGGGTAGGTGGGTTTGTTGTTTTTTGGTGACCATTTGCTAGTCTGAGGAGTGCACGGTAGAGTACTCGATGAGAGGAGTTGAGTGGTGGTCTTGCATGGCAGAGATCGATGGTGGAGACGGCGAAAATAGGTGACGAAGCTAGGCGGTTCTAAAACTTTTAGGCGGCGGTTGACCCATTTTTCGGTGGTTAAATTGTAGACGAGGGTACCGTTGGAAAGCTCTTGATGAAAGGTTTCTAGCAGTCGTGTTACTGAACTTTTCGATGGTGGCAGCGGCCTAGGGTCAGAATCTTCGCATCGTCTCATGAGATCATGCACGTGAGTTGATTGTTGAGATTCCAACTCATTTGGGAGATATCGGTATATAATGATAATATATATGTGTAATTGCATGTGTATATATGTGTGTGTTTTGATTACCGTCAAAATTTGTATTTACATATATCTTGGTGGAAATGATCGATCAGGATACCCCGATATATAATCAGAATAACTTTGATTGATTAAATAAGCCTAGTAACTTCAAATAATATTATTTCATGTAAACTATAGATTATAAAGTATATTAAGTATAAGAAAACCCTAATTTTCAATAACTATAAATTAATCGACTAAAATTAGGATATTATTGGCAACTAGATTGCTATGATTAATATCGAACACCCATAGAATAATTAATCAAACTTAGGTTGTTATGGATATAATTCTAGGTGTTGATGATTGTTGGGATTGATCATGGAGATTGATATAAGGCTATTTTTTATAGGCGATGAAGGTGTTGTTCTTGAAAACCAATAGAGTTTGACTATGTTGCTGACGTGATTAAGGTGAGGATCCACCACTGTGGTAATTCCTAAAGTTCAGCAATATTGTTGGAATTGATCCATGTGAGGTTATATTGTGTGCCTCTCGTATTATTTATTGTTGCTATCTAAACCCTGTGAAGTTCTATTGCTTGTATCTTGTTATTGTTTATTGTTGCTATCTAAACATTGTGAAGTTCTCTTACCTTGGTCATTGTTTATTGAACACCACTATTCGTTGAACTTATGAATCATACTATTGTCATATCGTGTACTGAAATTGTTTGGAATCACAATTCATTTTATTCTAGTACCATGAACAAATTTGTGTCTCATACGTTACCATATTGATTAGATGCTATCATGAATTGCTGTTGCCCTTGTTAATTTTCTTGATTGATATGATTGTTATTGTATGTATTGACCTATTAAAATCGTTCTGTAAAATTGTTGTCTTGCCTTGTTGGCATATTGATTGATTGATTGATCGAACTGAAAAGCATGTGGATTGGTGAAATATTGGTCAAGTGCCTCGCCAAGCTGTTGTGCTTGAGCTGTTATTGATGCCAAGCTGTAATGCTTGAGCTATTGTTATTGCCGAGCTATTATGCTCGAACTATCGAATTATTGTTTATGTATTGAAATGATCTAGTATTGTATTGTTACAGAGGAATAAGGATATTCTAATATGCATGTTATATCTAATTTATTGACTTGCATATGTGGCTGGGTTTGCTTTCCTTGAAATTATATTATGTTCTTGGAGTAATAAAGTTGGAGTGGTATTCAGTCTAGATAGGACTAACGTTCCGGGCTAACGTGCCATACTATGCCTCTCGACTGTGATCGGTTGAGATGTACCTAAACCTCCCGAGTAGAATTGGTTGAGATGAACAAGCTGTCGAGCCAATGGTCTCAACCTTCGACCTAGCATTTATTAGTGTCTTGATTATCTTTAATGTCTTCTTTGATAGCGACCTATTGTTTGTGCTACATTGTCAATAGTTATATGTAAAAAAAATCTTGATGTTCATCTGATCATACATTGTCTTACGTTCTCCTCATTGAGTCTTTAAGACTCACCCTCGTATATTATCCGTTTCTATTCAGGCAAGTAACAGACAAGTGGAAACTGAGGGCTGACTAACCTAATAAATGATGAATAAGAAGAAGTTGGTTAAGTATCTATATATGTGGTTGCACTATGGGCTACCTTGTTAAAGATGTTGAAATGTGTCATGATGACCAATATATTCATAGTTTATATGTATGACTTATGATACTAGAAATGACATTTTGGCTTAAATATCATTGAACTTCTTATTATGATGTTCTACACTCTGATATAGCTTCCACATTTTGGGTTAAAAATTTACTGAAAGATTTTGACACTATTGATATCATTACTAATGATGTATATTACTTTTATGGGTTTTATGGTTATGATGGTGCATATTTAGTGATTGATTGTATTAGCGCCTCAGCTTTGGTATTATTTCGAGAGGGGGTGCTACATAAAACATAATCAAACATAATCAAATTTTAATATAATTGTGAGAATTACCATAATTAATGGACATAAAGCAAAATATGAATTCTCCAAATTCAAAATATTAAACAAACAATAACATTAGCATTTTTAAAAATTAAAACTAATTTTTCAAAAAAAAAATTCCTCGATCGGCAGCTGGTGGAGTTGGCCGGCCTATGTAATATTAAAAAAAAAGAAAAGAAGAAGAAGGGAAATGGGAAGAAAAAAAATGGGTGGGGAAATCAGAAATAAGGGTTTTAATTTTTCCCATTCGATAATTTGCAACAGATTTAAATCCATCTCAAATGATTTTTTATTTTTTTTATTTTTTCCACTTTTGTGATGGATTTTTTTGTCGCAAACTTTTGAAAAAATTCAAAATTTGCAACGGATTATAAATTCGTCGCAAAAAAATTGACATTTGCAATGGAAAATCCATCACAAATTGTGATGGAATTTTTCCATCACAAAACAGCATTTTTTCAGTAGTGAGTTGCACTAACACTTTTAGGGGTTTTTTTGCATGATTTTAAAAAATACAAGGAGCTTTTCTGTACTTTTTTTTTTGACAGGAGGGTATTATGCCCATTTCGTCTATCACATGGGGGTCCATAGCAATATTTTCTGAAATTTTATCCATTTAATTAATTAAATAGTATGATAAATGTGATATTTTTCTCTTGCTAAGTACTAATGTGGGTATATTACTTTCCATTTTTAACAATTTAAATAATGTCTATATACTCTATAATCCGTGTGTTAATTTTTATGTGGATTGGTTTGATCTGAAAACTTGATTGATTTGCTATTCAAACCGTTGTCGTGACATAGACACACCAGACGGTATAAACCCTCTATTCCATTCCTTATTTAATTTCCTATTTCATTTTATAAATATATGACACATGTATTAAATATTTTTTTTATAAAAATAATTAATTGAGAATCAGATATACTTGGCATAAATACAGCAAGTTGGAATATGAGATAGAATAAGAAATGAAATAGAGGATTCAAAGTGCACACCCGATTAAGCCAATTCAGCTATAAATTCTTTGTCAAATCTATTTTTCTATAAATAATTTACTATCCATTTGTTTATATGTATATTTTATTTGAAGGAATTTATTTTTGCCCAACCATTCTTTTCTTTAATAATATATATATATATATATATATAGAGAGAGAGAGAGAGAGAGAGAGACTATTGATCATGAGATTTTCATTGTGTCAACTCTAGTTTTCTTAATTTATCATATTTTTTTTCTATTTTAGCGATCCTTCTTGGATCGACCCTGACCTTTTAGACTCAAGTATTGATTGTTTCAATCCAAAGATTAGAAAAGAAGATCTTATGGAATTCAAATGACTTAGGTTTTATAACAATTATGTTATAAGGTTAAATCAATTATGCTAATTTGATTCTATACTAATCATAGGATGACTGGCTATTGGATCCAAATACTGTCTCAGATAAAAAATTTCAATTTTTTTTAACGTAATTAGTAATAGAGGTTCTCTATGGGAAAAGGTATGTACAAGCATAAGTTCAAAGTACAAGCATAATTTAATTGTTATTTTAATGGAAGTAAATGAGTGACACATTTGATATATTTTTTTGAATGGTCTAAAGTCTCCATACTTCTTGGGTTATGAATACCCTATTCCATGTGCATCATTCTACTAATTGACACAATAACATTTGATTACCAATCAAAACGAAAGTCCACATGAAATTTTTAGCATCCATTGTTTTCTTCATTGTTCTAACTGAAGGGTAATAAAGACCCAAATGGGTAAATAACTCAAAGGAGTCAAACAATATAAATTGAAAATTCCAAATATAACTAGAATTTCAGAGATAGCATAAATAAACAGAAAGACAAATAAAAGAGATAAGATAGTTTTAATGGTTCGACAAGCTTACTTCATTACCTAAGCCAAAGGACTTAGAATTTTGAACCTGCACTTTATTAATCAAACAGATTAGGAGAAGTACAATGAGCAATGCTAACTTCTCAAAACCTCACAGGTTGCAGTAAACACTCAGCAAGTTTAATTGGAGTTTTGAGGAAGAATTTCAAGGGAATAGTCCTAATATCACACAATAGCACACTCTTTTTTTTTTATCAAGCTTTATGTTCTTTTAAATAGTTGAGTACAAAATTTTCAAGAGTGAATCTTCAATCAACTCATTCTTCTCCTTGAATAGTGCAATGGTAACATACCAAAAATACAGTCTTATACATAGGAAATTCCAAATTTGCTACAACGATTAGTTATCATTTAAGCTACACCTGCCATCATAGATTCAATCAGCTTGATTCGAGGCATATCAAAACTAGTCTTGAGAGGGAAACCTAACACTAACGATGTTACAATATTCATGTAAAGGGCAAAACTTTCCCCAAAATTATCTTGATGCCCACAATGCTGCTCATGCCCAAGTAGGGGTTGGCCCCATTGACATGGGATGACAATGTGGCAACTTTTGCCCGCAACTATGCCAACCAAAGGATTGGTGACTGTGAACTCCTCTATTCACCCAATCGACCAGATGGAGAGAATATTGCCAACGGTAGTGGTGATTTTACCGATTGGGTAGCCATAGACTTATGAGTATCAGAAGAGTCAAATTATGATTATTCTTCCAACTCGTGTTGGAGGCGAAGACTATTTGCACTATACTCAAGTGGTATGACGCGAGTTTGTGCGTCTTGGGTGCGCTAGAGTTCAATATAATGATGGGTGGTGGTTCGTATCTTGCAACTATGATCTTTCGGGCAACAATGACAGCAAATGTCATTATTAGAGGTCTTCTTAAAGTTATCTTGAGAAGTAAAAATTTAAATAAGTAGCACATAATTTAAATAAGCAAAAAATTGTAAATGGCCACTGCGATTACATCATATAAAGAGTTCATACTCTATTAATGTTAATTTTTTGTTGAATATAAAAATAACGTCTAAAGTAAGTACAAGATTTAAAAGCTTCTGTTGAGCAACTGTTAGCTGCTTATTTGCATGAGAGTTATCCAATATTCATATATGACTGATCAAATATTTAGTTTTTTTTAATTACTCATTAGAAAGTTGTTCTTAAATTGTGAAAGGGTTTTTCAAGTGCATTACTAATAGCCTCGTCAAATTTAATTTTTAGGTTTCGCAAAATCAAACTTGACCGGCAGCTAACTGGCCCTTTCATGAGGAAACATTGGGAGAGAAATTAAATTCACACCTAAGTCAAAAATATTGAAAAATATCTAAATAATAAAAACCACTAATTATTTTATTTTATGTATAAAAACCATCAATATCTATGCAAGTTCTATTTTAGTTATTAATTAATTAAGAAACAACAATTAAACTTATATGTTGGATTCAATCAACCAACTAGAAGTAAAATGGGAATGAATAGTGAAAAAACATCAAAAAACTGTACATGAATATAAGTTTTTAAATAAAATAGTAATTGTGGAAGTAGTAAATAAGAGAATTGATTTATTTGCTTTTGTTCTCCATTTTCATTTCCCTTGATAATTAAGTCCTATAGCCAAACAAGGTGTCAGTTGAAAATTAAGAAAGACCTAGTAAAAATATCCCCTCTATACTAATACACAAATATAATCAAGAGGCCTTTGGCCTACTGACATAAGTCTCACATGATAGATTACGAGGTTGAGAATTTGAACCTATTGAACTCTTAATATGTATATGTATAAATTAAAAAAAAATGCAAACATGTGACTAAAATTGTGTGAAGGTCAATGATTTATATATAGGTATGTTATCTCACAAATACACATCTAAACTTACACTAAATTCTAAACATTCACTAAAAAAATTAGTGTATTAGCTATGATTAATTTCTAGATCTTGCTAAAAATTCATAATTTTAACTGTGAAATTGATATAATTAAATCAAAAGTAGAAGCATGTTCTTGTAACTAATCATTGTTACAACCAATCCGTAACTTATGATATATATATATATATATATTAATTTCTTATAGATAATGCATATATATAGGTAATTTGTTGTGCTTCCAACGAATTAGACTATAATAATTTAATTTATTGCTTGTTATTTAAAAAATTACGTTAGCTATAAAAATTTGTACCTATAACTTGTAGTCAAATTTATTAAATTAATTTTGTAACAATTATTTTTATAATGAATACCCAACTTTTTTTATAATGATAGGGATAAAACGGGTCTGGGCCTTATCCGGAGCCGGCATCCCATTTGGGGATGGATTTTATGAACTAAATGGAGTATGGATATTGAAGATGACCGAGTTAAATTATGGATTTTACTAAATTCACCATAGACTCGATGCCATATATAAATATGCTTGAATTATAGGGTTGGTCGGGTTGTACCTATTGGAGAAATGGACCAAACCTACGTTCATTACTTTTAAATGTTCACATGAAGTCAAGAATTTGCTAAAATTTATGAAGAAGTCATTTAGTTGTAATAATTATAAAATAATAATGCTATGTGTTACTTCTAAACTTAAGCCATTTATTGATATTATTATTGTTGTTGTTGTTTTTAAATTTTGATAAAATATAAATGTAACAAATGCAGATTGTATATAAATAATTACTATTTACTGCAACAAATGTGTAGTTTATGAACATTAAATGTTAGCGCGAAAAGAATATTTTGGATTTACTGATTGGTGAAACACACACACACACACACACACACACACACACACACACACATATATATATATATATCATTTTACTAAATTATGATAGATATGTTTTCAGTATTTTTGTGTTTTATCTATCAAATAATTGTTAGTAAATCATCATATTTTAATTAATCATTGATTAAAATATTTCGATACAAATGTACAAAATATTTTAAGACCAACTTCAATGCATGTCCATTTGGGGTGATATTTTACAAGGTAACACCGCAAATAGCATCTGGGATACCCCAACAAAAATGCTATTTAGAACCTTAACCAAATGTTCTATTTTTTATTTTATTATTATTTTAACTATTTTTTTATTTTATTTTATTTATTTTAATTAATTTAAAGGATTACAAAAATTATATTAATTTGTGTATTAATTTATAAGTAAATTTTACTTTTTATATATTTATATATATTAACTTATATATTTCATATATTTCAAAAAAAATTTAAGTGTAAATTTTTTTTTATTTTGACTTATTGGTTATTGTGAAATAGCTAATAAAAATTAGCCGTTAAATTTTAGTTTTTTAAATATTCTTTTTTAAAATTGAAATTAATTAATAATTTTGGAAGGAAAATGTTACTTGATATGCTATATTTTTAGGATGTTATTTTTGCATATATGACAAAAAAATACACCTTGAAATAGATTTAGGGTTGAAGATGGTTTAAAAAATATTTTTGTTCAATAGTATCTAAATAAGTTATGTATAATGGAACGAATTAAGCATGTATAGTGTACTACGTTTAGGGACTTGACCGAAAGGAAGGCCCAGGATTAATAATATCCGGCCAGAACCCAGTTGTGAAGGAATGGAAGGAAAATTGGGAGACATACAATTAACCTACTAAAAATATATATATCTCCTACACTTAAACAACACTTGATCTCCCCTTTTAGTAAAAGAATACAAAAGTTTATCTCTGTTTTCAATGCCAAGAGCTCCAAATTTGTATAAAGAGAACCTTTTAGTGAACTTTGGGTTGCTTACAATTGTTGTAACATAATATGTTTCACCTTTTCTGCACATGACATTTGCATATATTAAGGAACTAAAAACTATATCCACACTAACGCCTATAAATACCTAATAACTTGTCCTTACATTCTCATTCAAATCAAATTCCCACTTCATACATGAACATAAAAATTGCAATGGCAACGCGCAAAATCCCCCTATTCCTTCTCTCTTTTCTAGCCTTATTATCCTCCCTAGTGACAATGCCTGCGAGTGCCCAAAACTCGGCCCAGGACTACGTGAACGCCCACAACGTCCCTCGAGGCCAAGTGGGCGTGGGGATGGTGACTTGGAACACCACGCTGGCAAACTATGCCCAAAATTTCGCCAACCAAAGGATTGGTGACTGTTCTCTAACACACTCCAATGGACCATACGGCGAAAATCTAGCTAAGGGTAGTAGCAGCACTTTCAGTGGTGTGGCTGCGGTAAATATGTGGGTGGCCGAAAAATCATGCTATGACTACACCACAAACTCCTGCACCGGAGGGAAGCAGTGCTTGCATTATACGCAGGTCGTGTGGCGTGAGTCCGTACGAGTGGGGTGCGCCCGAGTCCAGTGCAGCAATGGATGGTACTATGTGGTTTGCAGCTATGATCCCCCCGGCAACTGGGATGGCGAGTGGCCCTATTAGACCAAAAATTAGTGACATCTAAATTAAGGCTAAGGTAATTATATAAAGATACTTCATGGGGAGATAAAGTGTAGAAAGATCTGCTCATGTTACTGACTTACACATAGATATTCGTGCTAAGTTTATCAAAAGCTACTCGTTGTAGCAAAAGAAAAAAAGGTGTATTATTTCACAACACGTGTACTTGTTTTTATATAAGTTGATTAAGCTGGAGTAGCTTGATATTTTCATATATATTGTATCGTGTTTTTTTATATATAAGTTCAACTCTAGTAGCTTGATATTTTAATATGAGTTATATAATTTTTTTGACTGATGGACTTGATCTTAAGTTTTACATTGTGCATTCAAAAAAATGAACAGACAAAAAGTATTTGAATTTATTTGTTATGTTTAATGATCGATCAAAGTTTAAATCCTTCAAGAATATAGAAAACATGCCACTTCTAAACGAATTGATTACTTCAAGTTCAGAAGAATGTCATTCTTCTTCCTTTGTGCCATATAAAACGCTTAATCTAGTAATAATAATAATACATTAAAATATCTGTTACAAATGAATTTAATCATAAATTTTATAAACCGATTTCGAGTTGAATCTCAGTTAGGCTGATTGATTTTTTAGCTTTACTAGCTGACCATCAACAGAGTTCAATGGCTAAGTTAAATCAGAAGAAATAGTTATTTTAGGTATTGCTTTAATGTAACATACAACACCAAGATCCACTAGTTTGCTTGCCTTTGATACCAAGACTAATCATACTATGGACTAATAATCCATTATTAAATTAATGATCAAGAATATGGGGAGAATAAAAGGGGTGGGCTGGGAGGCTCTGGTTCTTTTCACTAGATCAATACTTGGGAAGCAAACACTCCTTAGGGAGATTATTATGAAACCTCTGATAATCCTGACAGTAATCGTATGTGAGGTAATATTTCCTGACCCATCTGAACAATCTTCTCTGGGTCCATGTCAAAGAACTGAACCTTTCTTTGCTCCACCAATTTGTTGGGCCTTCAGCCCAGCAAAATCTTGGATTTCCCTTCCAAAGACAGGCATCAATCTTGTGGTTTCTGAATGAGGCCACAAAAGGGGCCTTGGTCCAATCAATTTTATCCTGCCCACCATTTGTGGCCCAGCTTTCACCATTCCAAATACTGATCTGGAGGCTCATGGGCTGCCATCTTGGAAATGGCACCCCTTTGTCTGCATGGTTTCTGAATGTCCTGATGGGAACCCAATCCACCATGAATCTGCAAGAAGAGCAAGAATGAGTAGAAATAGGCCCATTTTAATTGTAAAATGTATGTGAAAATCTAATGATATGTTCTCTACTTCTCCGATTTTCATGGAACATGGTGTGATATTACGGAATAACCCTTAGAAAACGATGTCAGAGTGCTCATGAGGCTCTGAGATCTGCGTCCAATTACATGGATAGGATAAATTAAATTCGAAACAAAAAATAAAATATCATGAGATTTTTTTAAAGACAATGGAAAGATTTGAAAATACAAAATGGCCTTAATAAGCCCATAAGATCCGTATTAGGGTTAAAGTACACAGCTAAAAGTACCCATCCGGAACCAATTCTAAATATTGAAAAACCACACTTATTAGGATTTATTACTCAATTAATTTCATTCCTTATTTGCTTTCCTATCATTTTCTTTTTTCTAGTCTTTATTGATGAGGGCATCAGAAACTTTTTATTGAAACCCAACGATCCTAAATTATTTGTGATTTGAATTATCCAAATTGAGTCAACATATTTAGACCATCCAAGATCCTATCTTGTTCACAGACAAATTCACTTACACTCACCACAAGAAAAATTCATTTCAAGAACCATCATGAAGAAACAGCTCCTATACATCTCATATGGGACCATGTATATGGTTATATGAGGCATAGTTTTCACTTTTTGATCTTTCAAGCAAACATAATCCAAAGAATGTGATTCAATTGGTTATTAAAGGGTAGCTTACACAATTTGGTGAAGGTTCCATAGTACAGAATAGGTGTGGAAGTCCTTTGTTGGATCAAACCACAGCCTAATCCTCTGCTCTCTGTCATCATATCCATTTGCATATACATTAGTTTGCAGAATATAAGGTTCCCCAGGTACATTCCCTAGGAACTCAAAGTCAACCTCATCCCGATTTGGTTGATTAGAAGTCAACTACATTCACAATATCAAAAATAAATAAAGTGGTCATTTAATAATATAGTATTCAGTAAAATTTACATAAAATTTAGTCCAAATATATCGTTTTCAGACGTACATAAAATGCGACAACAGTGCCAGCTGAATTCCCCTGAATCAATTTAATTTGCATGTCAAATTGTCCAAACAAGAACATATCATTTGAAGCAAAACCAGAACCTGGGAAAAAAAATAAGAAGAAAAAAGGTAAGACAACATAATTTGCACAACTTTAAGGACAAGAAAAATCTTACAAACCTGAATCCTTGTCAAGTATTAAGGTTCTGTTTGAGCCATCTGCAGATGTATTAACATGGCCAGGTGACCATGTCACAAAGAAATCCCTGTTAAAATCCCCAGTTGAAACGACAGAAGCCCGCGAACCTTGGATTACGACAAGAACACAAGTCAGAACAAAAAACTTGGAAAAATTATTATCCATCATAAAGAAAGAGGGCTGAGCAGAGGGACAGTGTACAAGACTACATATATATAGTTGTTGTGGACAGAATGTGAAGAGAACCAGTAAAAATTTTGTTTAAGCAAGAATATCTTTACCAGGAAGCAAAGAAAATATTACTAAAAAAACATTATAAGAATAGATAGAGTTAGCATTTATAATAGGATTGCTTAGAGTTGCATCAAGAGCCAATTTTTAAGATTAGTTGGCAACGAATTTGTAATTATGTCTTAGCTAACTAACTTCTTTCCATCTGTCAAAACTTAAACAATGTGCCTGTTTTTCCCAATATTCCAAGCTTTTGGCATACATAAGCTGGTGATTTTTATATGTGGCAGTCTTTTTCGGACATTCTAATGGCAGAAAGTGCAGGTAAAGTGAAAACCTGACAGGAGAGGGTACTTCTTTACAATCTGAGGAAATCTTTTTTTCCAGGGAATTTTGTCCAATTTAATAAGCATCTTTCTTTCACAAGTCCAAGTTTTCAACTATTCTTTTCCTCTGCTGTGCTCTTTCAAGATACATAATAAAGTAATAGGTCTTATGTGCTTAAGCCTAATTGAAATACTCCATTAATACTGGATTGTTTAGCCAATGAGACTAACCAGGCCAACAAATAGCCACTAGAAAAGAGTAGGGCATCTAGATAGAAAACAACTGATGAAAAAGAGACTTGGCACAGGTAATCCTTTACAAGTTTTCAAAATTACATCCATCTCCCCAATTTTTTATTTTTTATTTTTTGCTTTAATGAAGTAACATTTTTTTATATGGGGAAAAGGTGAATCTGATGAATTTGCCCCTCTGATATAAAGAAATGGCTAAAAAAACTTAAAGGGATATGCGCGTCGATTGTCGGGTCACACTTCCTCAGTGGTCTACCCATAAAATCTGGCTGTTTTGATGAGACAAGTGGGAGAATTTTAATGTGATAGGATTGTTCAAGAGGAAGCATCATAAATACCCCAAACTCCAAATCAAATATGTTACAAAATCTATTCTCTTTTATATATATGCAACTTGCTTTCCTATATTACGACCTCGTTATTTCAATTAACTTAGGTGTTGATGGTTATAATTGAAATCTTCATATTGTTCCTTTGACCATTTCTTGTGTTTTAAGTTCTAAATTTCACAATTTTACCTACTTAAAGTTGTTGGAGAACACAAATAGACTGACCAATTAGTGAAGTTCATTGGAAAACCTCAAATCACGTTTGTTAAAAATTAGGGAAGCCTCCCTTGAGACTTGTTCAAATCACAGAAAACTCCCTTAAAATATGTCTAAATCATAGTAACTTCCACTAAAATTTATTGTACTGCAGTTATATGTGTTTTTGAGATGTGTTGTTTTTACAGATTAACCCAATATGGCTTATTCTAATAAAATAAATAAATATGCCACACATTTACATATACTTTTAACAATAAGATTAATGACACTATCCTTATATCTAGATATAAATTTGGACATTATCTCTTGCGCCTCTTACTTGCAAACTTAATGCTTATTGTCAAACATAAAAAACTGAAGTTAACTTCCAAAATAGGGTTCTTGGATGTAGTTGTCTGACTGCTCATATAATGTGCTTATTGACATTACAGATGTAATCTTAAAATTTTTTTACCAAGTTAGAAATGTTAAATCTCAAAGGAAGTTACTATAGAATGAAAAAATCTCAAAGGAATTTGTGTAAATATGGACAAGTATTAGGGAATTTTTTTAAAGATCTGGAGAAATCTAGGTTAGAGGGTTTAGAACTTTTTATCTTTACTTAATAATAGTAATATTATTAAGATATAACAAGTATCGGGGGCTATATATGCGCAGCTAGGAAGTTAGCAAATGTTAGGAGAGGCATGGGTAACTTTAGAAAGCTTAGAGGGTCTACTTGTATTTAAATCAAACTTTAAGGGAGATTTCCGTAAATTTACCTAAAGGTTATTTGATGCCACAAAATTGTCAAATATCTGAAAAAGTTAAACAAGAGCAAAATTGGGTTTTTATTATTTTTCTCAAGTTAATATCACTATTTTTCGTTAAAAATTCTAAAGATTGGCTTTATTTGTTAGACAATGATAAATGCAAAGAATATTAAATATAACTATTCAAATTTAAAAGAGTTTTACCTGTATTAACGAAAGTCTCGGTAGCTATCCCATATTTATATTTTCATATTTTACATGTAAAAAAGGAAAAAGATATAGTTTGTGAAATTTATAAACGTGGGCTGGACAAGCAGAGAGTGGCTTGCTGCTCGGACAATATGAACCTTTTACCAGTCGTGTTTCAAATGCAATCTAATTTGGCATCTTTAATCTTTTTATTCTACTAATATGTCACACTTCTGTGTCACAAAAATGCTCAAATATCATCCGTTTATTGTTTTCGCATCATGTAGTTATGTATTAACTATTAATTATGATCATTATGTTCTGATTATTAGAGAGAGATTAATTATTCGGAGATCTAAAATTAATTTACTCAAACGTTCAAAATCTATTTCAATTTGTATTAAAGATCGGATGCTCTTGATTATGCGATAAGATTAGTAGATTTGTTAGCTCTCAATGAAGTTTTGGGGATTGGAAATTACATGCTCTTTACCACGTAATGAGGTCCGTAGAACACGTGCTAGTTCTTGATGATATTTGAATTTCATATCAGATAAATCAATTTAATTAATTTTTAGATTAATAAATTTATTCATAATTTTCGATTATATCACCAAGTTAATAAATACGTGTTTAGTTTTTGATAAAAAAATTAAAAGATATATAGATGAGTGGACAATGACAACTTTTTATAAATTAGATATTAGAACTTAATATTGAACCGATTAATTTAAACAATCTTGATATATAAATTAATCTATGAACAGATTAATTTGTGAGAAAAGTATTAAATGTGGGAAAAGTACAACTTGTCACACTAACAGATAAAATAAATTGATTGGGATAAACAAGTAGTTTGGATCTAAGCTTTCATTCTTATGAATAGATTAATTGCATGTTCGAGTTCTATCAGGAATTATTAAGAAACCAACAATGTATAATTATCTTTAAAAAAAGGAAAAAAAAATAAATAAATTAAAAATACCCGTTACACCAAGATCTAAGTCGAAATGAAAATTGTCGTCCATGATCATCTCATTAGGATCAACATAATCTCAAAATTTTGTTTTTGTCAAAATCACAAGCAAGTTTGCATTTAATTCAAATGGAATCTACTCATAAGTTTGTGCTTAATTTAAGTCAATATACCCTAAGGAATGTTCAACTCGCAATTATTTATATTGAAACTCATTTAGAAATTGTGGAACTTGTGGACTTACCCCTTGCTATATAAACTATGATTTCTAAAATGAAAAAAAAAAAGAAATAAGAAAATGACTATTTTGGTCAATATTAAATTATGTTTGAATAATTTAGATTAGAGAACATCTATGATATAGAGGTGCAAACCACTTTAGACAGCCTAGCATGTATAATGAAGACGAAAAGAGGATTTGGAAAAGAATGATTTTTAAGGGCCCTTTTTTATTTTAAAAATAATAACTAAATCATTTTCACATTCTTTTTTTTTTCAAAAAATAATTGGAGATTATATAGTTAATAATTCTAAATGTAAAGAAAGTGTATGAAAGTAAATTAGTGAACAATTTTTTTTCATAAATAATTATCCCACAATTGACAGTTCATTGAATACCAATTTGCCAAGTGAACTCGACTTTGACCTTATTTTTAAATTGTATTTGATTGGATATTTAAAATAATAAATTCATTGAATTATTTAAAGTAAAAATGTATGTATTCTGTGGGGTTCATTCATCAATCTTTTTTTTGACAGCATATTTAAAATATATATAATATTAGAATCATTTAAATCCGATATAATATTAAAATCATATACGGGTCTTACCCGGAAACCCAGAAAAAAACTCCCAATTCCCATTACAACTGTTTCTCTCGAGTCCTTCTGCGAGGATTGCAAGAACAACTTTCTACCATTATTAGTAGATCAGTGAAGAGAGATGGAGAGAGAGAGACAGTGGAAGAAAGCTGTCAAGGCCCCTCAAAATCAAAGCATTTTCGCTGTTTTACTTTGCCTCAGAGTTTGAAACTACCATAAACTTTTTTTCACTTTTCACCATTTTCAAGTTTTTGCGCTACTGCTAGTTCTCAGTCCCTCTTCCCTGTTGTTTGGTTCTTCTTATCTTCTCTCGCGGTATGTTTTTCCTTTTTTTTATTTCTATTATCTTTTTTTTTCATATTCTTCATTGGTTTCTTTTTCTGTTGATTGAGTATTTTATGGCTGTTCTATGATTGTTTGAGTGATTGTTTGTGGTGGGATTGGATTATGAGTGCTTGAGTAAAATAATGAATTCTTTAAGTTTGTGCTTCGCTATTGCTTCTAATGAATAGTTTCTGGATTGGGTTTTTCGTATTTGCTGTAAAGATTCGATTTTTACTTCTATCCCTTGGGGGTTTAGTTCAGAAATTGGTTAAGTGGCAAAATAAATGCTTGAAACTTGCATAGCTTCATCATTTGATTGTCCCTGAGATTTGAATTCTTACACTGGGCTATTCTAATTAATGTCAGAGTTTGAAAGTTCTTGTCAGATTTTCCACCATCGATTTCTATACAGTGTGTGTGTGTATTAAAGAGGAAAATTGAGTGGATTAAGATGGAGTGCTGAAACATTTGCATTTTATCTTTGTTCAGTTAATGCAAGCTGCAGGATATTTGGGAAACAAATCACACATAATGCTTGCATATAGAAGGCATGGGTAGTGGTAACAAAGTGATCAAAGATTGAATTGGGATGTATCTTTGGCAAGGTGGCAAGTTCGCATGTACAGAAGAGAAAATAGCAGCGAAATCTCATAGTTCCACAGAAGTTACACCTGTAAAGAAGATCTGCATTTAGTATTTTTCTTTAAAAGAAAACTTATCTGTCTTCCTTTGTGCTTCTTGGTTTGCAAAGGAGTTCGGGTCCTCTCTCTTATCTATTTTTTCGAATCTCTCGATCAATAAAAGTTTGGTTTCTTGTCGTTGGCGGAACTGATAAGTTGTACCAGTCCATTGTTCATGGGATATAGGCTATATGCGAACCTTCGATTATGTTTATTCTTAAGCTGCCCACCCCCTGCGCACCCAAAAAGAATCAAAATCCTTAGATGAATCATTGTCTAGACATTTCTAGGATATATTGTAAAGGTAATGGTGGATTGATAGTGTGGAGTTATGTATAAATATGTGTGATAAGATATTCTTATGAAAAGAATACTTTCCATTATCAAAGTTAATTCTGCATCCATGTTCCTTACGAGAACACTTGTTTCTTCACTTCTTAAGAATTCAAAAAAGGATACTGCTGTGTGGGAATCACATTTTATGACTAGAAGTTAGTCCATTACTAACTCGTTGCCCTTCTCCCTGCCTAATACTGTCTCAATTGCCACCAGGGTGGCGAAGGATGGTCCAAGTTTTTTTTTTCCTCGAGTTGACTCAATGTGTTAGCTGCTAAGATGTTGTATGCAATTCTTTTGTTATTGTAGTAGCTCAAGCTTGGCTCTGATCACCTGCTCACTTTTGGTTGAATGACCCTTTTTATTTTATGTTGCACTTGTTTTGAGCACCTTGGCACCCTCTTAATACCCGGTAAGTAATGAAATTGTAAATAAGGAAATCCAGAAAATTTTATGGAGTGGAGATTGGAGGAGAGATTGGCTAGAAAGGATCCTAATTACTTTTTCTTACCTCAGAACTCTTTCTGTTTTCAAGTTTTGTGATGAATGATTGTTTGGGGAATTATCTAGCTGTCATAACTTGAGGAGAATCCCGTCCCTCGGCTCACCTTAGCCACATAGATGAATATGCTACATATCAACAAGAGATAGCCAGATAGGTTGCAAATGGTCTCTATATTCTAACTCATGTTAGCCGGTAGCTGTAGCAAAACGGCCGAAATAATCGGAAGCATGGAACATTTTATTGGTGTGGTATGATGAGCTCCTGGAATTAATTGATGAGTTGAATATTCAAGAGATAAGAAACTCATAAATTTGAACTTTGAAGTGTGATAGGATTAGAGTTGAGATAAAGGTTGCAAAACATTAAATGGCCTGACTAAATGGTCTCTATATTTTGACTAGTGTTAGCTTGTAGTTGAATATTGAAAAGGTTGAAATAACCAGAAGTAGCTGATATTTCATAGGTGTGAATATGAGCTGTGTTCGTGGTTCAATTCCACGTATATTACAGAACCACGTATTTTGGACTTGCAACCACAAGAAAATGTACTTTTTAATAAGGAGTCAGTGACTCTGCTGAAAACTGTACTGTTCACACTTGCAACACCATACTTTGTTGATCCAAGAGTTTTGTCATCTGAACTGTTACAGGTTGTGAAACATTAAATTGCTTGACTAAACGGTTTCCATATTTGGACTGACTTTAGCTTGTAGTTGAAACCGTTGAAATTACCAGAAGCAGCGAATATTTTATAGCTGTGAATATCGGCTGTGTTCCTGGTACAACGCTGCATAAAGTACGGAACCACGTTTTCTGGGCTTGCAACTGCACAAAAATGTTACTTTTGATAAAGAGTTGGTGACTCTGCTGAAAACTCTTCTGTTCACACCTGCAACACCATAAATTTGTTGATGTGAAGTGTTTTGTGGTTCATCTGAACTTTTAACATTGGCTGCGTTCCTGGTACATTGTGATTGCCTCATAACATTGGCAATCTTTGACACGTAGTTTCTTTGAAGACTTTACATTTCTGAGAAATGCTGCACTATTCTGTCAAAACTTCATAAAGTGAGTCCGTAAGTAGAAACTTTTTAATGTCAGATTCCCCCCCGCCCCACAATAAATAAAAAGCAGGGGAGTGGCAACCAGCGTAGCAACTCTCCTTGGGTGTAACCATAGGTATTTTTGTTCAGATTTTATTAGTGTATTTTTGTATTAAAGAATGTTGTTTTATGTTAAAATGGCAGGTTCTGTTCCAATTAGCAATGAGAAAGGGGAATAAGTGAAAAGAAAACATCTTGGGTAAATCATTTTGTGCAGGCAGTCCCCCAGTAAATCATTTACAATTTAATGTCAGATTTTACCAGTGTGTTTTTGTATTAAAGAATGTTGTTTTATGTTAAAATGGCAGGTTCTGTTCCAGTTAGCAACAAGAAAGGAGAATAAGTGAAAAGAAAAATTCTTGGGTTAAATCATTATGTACAGGCAGTCCCCCAGTAGGAACCAGAGATCCAAAGGGATCAAGGTGAAGCATGTTCTGCAAATTTGTTTGTTGCTTGCTGTATGCTTTTGGTTGATATACCAAGTCAAACATTCCCATGACAAGAAGAAAGAATTTGATGATAGTGATGCAAAAGGCTTACTTCAAAGTGTTAGTGATGATGAATTTATAAAACTTGGAAGGAAAGATATCCATCTCCGATTGGACGAAACAATTTCTAAGAATGAGAAGCATGATGAACCGGCAGAAGAAGATGAAACCGCTGCAGCAGAAGTAGAAGAAAACAAGCATGAACAAGATGAGCCAGAAGACAATAAGTTTGAAGGAAAGGAGGACGAAGGGATGGGAGGTGGAGACGACGAAACAGATGAGCATGAACAAGAGAAATCAGATGCAGAAGTTGATAGAGAAGATGATTTGGTGGATGATGAGAAGGAGGGGGAAAATGGTGATGAGAATGTGACTCAAGAAACAGATTCTGAAGATGGTCATGGTCAAACAGAGAAGGAAAATTTCATGGAGGAGGGTGACCATGATGGAGATGATAGGAGTATCCATGAAGCACGTGAGGAACATTACAAAGCTGATGATGCTTCTAGTGCTGTCACTCATGATACCCAAATGGCAACTACTGAAAATGAGAACGAACACGTGAACTCCAGTGATCACCCTGAAAACATTTTAGAAGAGGAAAACAAAGAGAATAAGAGTGAAGAAACTAATGAAGGGGAGAACCGGAAAGATTTAGAGGTGGAAACTGGCAAAACGGCTAGAGATTACCACCTATCGAATGCAACAACCAGTGAAACCAAGGTAGATATCTCAGACAGCTCTGAGAATGGTTCATCTCCAAATAACACAATAGTAACAGAACGGTCCAACGATCATTTAATGAGCGACAACTCAACTGAGGTTACTGAGGTTGCTATAGATAATCATGACTTGCCCTTGCAAAATGTGACCAAGAGTGAATCAGAGTTAGG
The DNA here is from genome assembly GCA_014898725.1 of Jacaranda copaia. NCBI lineage: Eukaryota > Viridiplantae > Streptophyta > Magnoliopsida > Lamiales > Bignoniaceae > Jacaranda > Jacaranda copaia. The sequence goes on from JACGDI010005534.1 coordinate 77,399, forward strand.
TCATGGTCAGGGAACTCTTGCTGAAAATACATCTGTAGAAGGATCTGACCAAGCCAATAATTCTATCGTAAATGTGGATAGTAGCCATTTGGACTCTAATTCAACAGGTTCTACCGAAACCAAGGATACCGAGTTGCACTCTGAGGAGTTCTCTAACTTGTCCAATAATAATACAGACTCTTCTGCATCCCAAAATATCACTTTATCCAATACTTCTCTGGAAGCAAGGAATAACACTGAGTCTTCATCAGAAAAGAACAATGAAGTTGATGCAGAGAAATCAGATCTAAGTGATGGCTCGGATGAAATCTTGGAATCTACAATGACTGAAAATCCTGAAGAAGTTCAACACGATGCTATTGACCTATCTGATACATCAAATTCCTTGGAGGAGAAAGATGTCCGCACGGATCTTGATACCCTACCGGAGATCCAAAATGAAGGAACTAATAATGACAATGCTGCGGCAGAATGAAGATATGGGGTAGCAGGGTACTCTTTGTTTCACCAATCCTATGAACTGAAGTTTCCCCCTTGTTCTTCTTCTCAAACATCAGGCTCTCATAGTATTTCTTTCTTTTGTGTGAAATATTATTTACTGTGTGGAGCTTTCACTTTCAACTTTGCAGGTAAAATTTAGCCGAGTAGTTTCTCTTGTAAACTGTACAATCAACTATCTAGTGTGCTCTAAGAGTCCCGTTTCCTTCTTCCCTCTTTCTTTTGTTTCTTTTAACATTTTATACATGATAAGACTGTGCGTATGTATCATGCAGAAAATTAAGCTGCATAGTGGTCTATATGCAAGGCTCCAGGATGCATAATCGTGGAGCAGATTCTTCCTACAACCTGCAAAATCTATAATATTGATATGCTTGGAAGATTTTGATGTCATGAGGGTGATTTAAGACAATGATATAGCTACAATGGGCCGAGTGCATCCATTGGAATGTATGCGATCTACTCATAATTGTTGAATTAGGGGGAGCGGATCATGTCCTTCCTAATCCAACTACCTTGGTTGCACCGGGTCCAATATGACCTGGTAGCAATATTTTATGCACCCGGTCCAGCCAAGAACAGCAGGTCACAATATGGGCAGGCAGCAATACTTTTGTCATTTTACCAGTCTACAATTTTCTTGGCAATAGTTGAGCATCAGTGCCAAGTGGTGATTTGTGAGAATAGTTGGTAGATGTTGCAAATTGACCAATATCAGTTTATATTTCATAGCTAATTGCAGATGGTGTGGTTCAGGTTTGGTGCAATATCCTTAGAAAGAGTTGAAAATTTCTGAGTCGAAGTCAAGAAAGCGTGCAGTTAGCTAAACTACTCAAATGAGCCTTTGAAAGTTGAATTTGAAAGTTGAATATATGATACGTGTGAGCCTAATTCTGATGTGGAATTCCAATATCTTTGTTCAGTATTTTGATTAGTAAGTGCTGGCAATTGGCCCTCGTGAGCTGGAATTGGAATGACTCAAATTAAAATATTTTTTGATTGGATGATTTTGAAGTCAAACTCAACTCATATTTTCTTAGGTCATTTTTGCATCCACCATTGAATTGGGCTTTTGGAGTGTCCTGCAAGTCTTGAAATATATTAGAATATTGTTGGAATGGTAATATTTTCATTTTCATAGGCTAAAAAATATGGATAAACTATAGGATAAATATTAACCAAATGAATGATCATAAAACATTTAATGAAGATTTTTTCGATGAAAAACTTGTACGCTAACATTTCTCAAAAATATTAGTCGGCTTATGTAGTAATTAATTAGGCAAATAACAAACAAGATTTTTTCTAGAGAGCCTTTTATATACAAGTGGGAAAATCTCCATACACAGCATAATAAAAAAATTTAGAAAAAATTGATTGAAACTCTTCACGATTCCAATAAGATTTCTACATGCTTGTTCAAGTTAAGTATAAATGAGAACTTTTTGTGTGTATAGATGTGAGCAATTTAAAGAAAGAAGAATAATATAGAACAAATAAATAGAGTAATCCTAAAAGGTTTCTTTTGACATCTTATTCATACTTTACTCTCAAGTATGAGAATCTCAACTCATATATGAGCAAGGAAAAAAGAACTGTAGATAATTATAAATATAGTAACGAATGCACGACGTCTTTGGTAGGAACACAAAACTTGAATCCTTTGTACCAAAATAAGGTTGATTGCAGAAGATAGTTTTAGTCCGCCAGCACTCAAAATCGAGAAATTGTGCAAATCTAATTCAGTGATTCACATCTTCATTGATAGGTAATTAACCACCTTCAGGCATAAATTAGTAGCATCTTGCACAAGAAACAACGGCAGCATTTTACTATTTAGGGCGAATCACGAGGCATGTGTACACTTCTACAAATTGTCACATTTATTTCTCGAATTTTCTAATTCAAATAAGCTCAAGCAAGAAGAGTCTAATGTTATACCATTTGTTGCTAAAAGAAAGAGTCGGGTCGATCCGTGCTCAGCCGAGCTTGGCGCCATCCAAACTAGAAGAAGGAAGGGTCTAATCCAGTCAAATTCAGGCACAATCACATCTAACTGCTAGGGTTGGGAATGACGAGGCCAGTGCTATGCCGCAGCATGAATAGTTTTCTAAACAGACTCTAATTCCCAATACTTTAGGTGGGGTCGACTCTATTTCAGGCTTTGCCTTTGTAGCAAGCATGAGAATAGGGGTAGGTTAACGGAATAATACCCAACCAAACAAGGGATAAAGAAAAATGGAATATTGCATGAAACAAGCAACGCCATTTCAAGAGTCAACCCAATAGAAAGTTGGAGGCTTTCTGCTAATTCTCCCCACCTGAAAGTAATATTATAAAACACCACTATAGTCTCTGCCAAACAAGATTCCAAACAGCTGCCCCGTTTCGGAATTATTTGAAGTCTGAATCTGTACAAAAATATTAGTATAATTGACTGACACATCTAATACCACTTGGTCTCTTGTGTATGCCAATCTATAACCCAATATTTAACTTTAATGCTTAGCTAAGCTGACACATAATGGGATTCCAAATAAAAATCAATAAAGATTTCAGATGAAAATTGTAGCTGAGGTACAATAAATACATTGAAAGCCAAAAAGATAAGAAGAAAAAGAAAACAAGTAGCTGTCGATGCTGTACACTCCATGGAAGAAGAAAGAAAAGAACAAACTAAAAGCTGCTGGTTTTAGTTAATTGCAGATCCAAGAATTCATAACTCAACAGCTGTTAAGACCCGAACCAAAAAAAGGCTATTCGAGATCCGGTTGTCTCAGTTCTTTCCTGAGCTTTTGAGAAAATGACCTGCAAGCGTCCATGCTAAGATCCATGGCAGCTGCCAATGCCACAAAAGCAGCAGCATCCTCCGTGCAGGTCACATGTTGCCACCCGACTGCCACCTCGGGTTTGCTGCACTTCCCCTCTCCCTCCACCGTGGATGACATCACGAATCCTCTGTACAAGAGATATGCCCAAGATCCGGATCCTGACGTCGACCCAAGGTCCGAGCCGGAACCCGACCCTGAACTAAGATCGAAGCTGCTATTAGGGCTAGTCATAGGAGTTGGGCCGGTGGTGATGTCTATGCTGAATTTGCCGCCAGTTTTTGTGCTGATGTTGGAATTCGCAAGGGGGATTGTGTCTATGCTGCCATCAGGGATGAGATCAAATCGGTAGCCGAGGTGGCTGCAGTCGTGCCTCCATGCCTCCAGCCGGCCCCAGGGCTTCCAGGTGTTGTTGCCGGGCCGGAGAATCAGCCATGCCCCAGGATTGGATCTGCTGACCCTATTGGTGCCCGGCGATGGCACAAATGGTGTCACCATTGACGCAGCAGCCACAGGGGATCCAGAGAGATCGTGGATTGTGATTGACCATCCTTTTCGCTCTTTTAAGAGCTGTTCATTATCGGCCACGGTTGAACTGAAACAGCCAGTTGATGTACTTGGTTCTGATAGTGAAGATCTGTTCAATAGCAATCCAAATATCAGAGACCATTTACCGAAAAACTACTGCAAAAATCCTCCTACTAAAATCCGAAATTAAGAGATCAATGACATAGATAAGTCGGGCAAACAAATTCAACAACTTCTGCTAGCCGCCCAAATTGTCCATTTCAAATCGAATTTCATAAACAATATATTCGGCATTCCATGGATATCTTTGACAATTCCAACTCCAAAAGGGAAAAAATTGAACTTCATCGAAGAACAAAGGTTTAAATCTAACTTTCTCTAAATTTCTAATTATAGATAAGCTTTTCAAGTAATAAACACAATGATTATAGTTCTTTTTTTCTCAAGAAGATTTCTTCCCAATCAATGATTCAATAAGTACCTCAAAGCCAGTGATTTAGTTTAACAAACAGGATACTCCTAATTATCTATCAGAATCCCCCGTGTAAGAACCCCAAATGCCAGTATTTAATCCCATAATATATCATGTAGCTCTGATTGAACATATTATCAAAGCAAATCCTGAAATATTCAGCTTAATTACTTTACAAAACCAAGTCTAATCATTTCAAGTAATCTATAGGAAAAGATGGTGAAAAAATATTCACCTGGATCTCAAAACTCTGTCCCCAGAATTCCTCAAAGTGAACTTGCACGTAAAAACTGGCTGCTTTACGTTCCCATTGACTTGAAAAACTTGCGGGCTGCACTCGGGCTCCCCGTCAAACCGGAAAACAAATCTAGGGTCGGGCTCAGCCCTCAAATTCAAATGCAATTTTACATCCGACCCTCGAATCAAGACCCATCCATTCTGAATCACACACCCCCTACTCCCATTATTTTCCAGAATACTTTTCAAATCCAAATGCACCACAAAGCACCCTAGAAGCTTTGCACTCCGCACAAACCCGCAACTATTATTCCCTCGACTACTCCGCCGGTAAACCTCAATCTTCAAACAAGAAAACCTCCCCGATTTTTCCACTATCTTCTCCAATTCCGCCTTGCTCAAGGCGAAACAGCCATGTATTCTACTCTCGATGGCGTCGCTCTCCGCAGCGAGAAAAGAAACATCGGAAACCTGAGCGGGAAACCCCTTGAGCTTGAACTTACAGAAGAACGACAAGGAAAAAAGATGGGTTTTCTCAGGAAATCTCAGAGCCAAGTTTCCAATAACAATCCGCACGAAAGGACACGGATCCATCTCGTGCAAAGAAAAAAGTCCGAGCTGTAATAGCAAGAACAAGGATGAACAAGGGATAAATCTAGAAAGAGTAAAATACGAAATGCGCATATATGTATGCATATGACTCTGAGGATGGGGTGGGTACAGCTGGGTGGCGCATGGGCATCCGTGCGGAATGAGCTGGGTTGCACGTACGCTAAGTGCCAGCAATGGGGAATCCTATACATATCTGTCAATCTCTGTTTTAACTAAGGTGGATTATTTTGTACGGGGATTTGTCGTTTTCCTGAATCCTGTTTTGTGATTGGTTTTCTCTTTTCTGGAATGTTTTGGAGCCAGCTGGGATAGACTCAGGATTATTATTATTTTTCTTTATTTTCTGGGGGATTAATAATGTAGTAAGTAATAACTGGAAGACAGCTGTTGAGGTTTATATTCCGATGGTGGGATGCGGACTAGGATTGGACGCTAGTCTTAACCAGCTTGGACTGGGGTCCCACCTCTCTCTCTCTCTCTCTCTCTCTCGATATTTTTACTTTCCCTCCTTCTTTGCTGATATAATTTATCCATCCATTTTTATATATCTATATTTGAATAGTGACTATATCGAATATAACGCTCAACTGTGTAGAAATATTATTTTATCAATGCATATTAACAAAAAATTTATCTTAAAAAAAGATAAAGGAGAATTTATATGCAAATCTCATATTCTCCATGAAATCAGATATTTTCATAGCCATAATTTGATCTGATTTATGGAGAAGCACGTAACATTCATTCTCATTGACAACAACGATGATGACAATTAAGTTTGTCATGAAATATGAAGGCTTATCAATGTAATGTTTCATCAATACGTATTGATGAGATTTTTATTTTAAAAAGTACATTAAAATATAGATGAGAAAAATGAATTATATGTGATGACTTGGTGTTTAGTGAGGATAGGTCACAAAAGTTATAGTAAGTAGAAATTATAATTTATCCAAACTGTGAAGTTAAAGTTTAAGTAAAGCGTACACATTCAAATTTGTAGTCAAAATGAAGCATGTTAGGTTTGTGGAGACGGCTCTCGACTTTCTCCAATGCTTAAATCATAATAGGCAAGGGAGAATAATGGGGTCAAAAGTTGGGGGAGGGGGAGGGGTGGAGGTATGAAATGTATATCTATAGGAATAGATATTCATAATAGTTTGAATTATGATATTAAAATAAGTATTTGATTAAACCCTTTCAAATCAAAGTGCCCCTATTAAAGGCGTAAGGGCAATGTATGTCATTTATAAAGTAATAGTGAACTGTAAACATATTTTTTGATCATATGAAAGGAAAGATGGATGCTTAGTGGCACTAAATGCAAAGCAGATTAATTGATGAGATTGACGGATAACAACATTAAATACGAAGGAGGACAACTAACACTAAATTTACAAAACGTTAGGTATAATCGCACACGCCAAGTAAGTAAATTTTGACTTTACATGCTTGAAGTATCTCTAATTGAAGGCAACTATATGGACTATGCCTTATCATGCAAGGATTAAATTGTGGGCGGTCGACCTTAATTTTGTTTCTTACTAAAGCCCTACTAGTGGTCATCTTGCTTTTCAATTTTCCTCATAGGGTTAATCCATCAGGAACTACAATTCATGAGACAATATGCATGGTTTGCTCATTGAAAGCGTCTTTGAAGACTTCTGATACGTCCTACGTCAATATAAGTTATATACTTGGGATGCAATGAAATCGGTTGTCATCAAATAAGTATGATTTTTTTTTTTCAAAAAAAAAGAGGCAAAAGCATTAGATAGTTTTATTCTTTTATTATAAAATTAGCAATTAAAATAAATGGTGTAACATCATCATTTAAAGTGAAACAAGTATTTTTAAAAGAAATTACTAATTTAAAATTTGAGAACATATTTATGAATATCTTAAAATGATTGGCATTTTGTGATATTTATTTTTGTTGTATTAATTGATGATTGTTGAATAAAAAACAAAGTCTAGTCAATTTAGTACTTCTTGTTTTCTTTTCAACCTTTTATATTATTAGCAACTTATTGAAATTTAATTGGCTTATAGATTTAACTTCATATTAAAACAACAACAAATAATTTTATCGTCCTTTCTTTCTTTATCTGATTCCAATTTTAATTTTTCTTCTATTTTTTTATTTAATTAGAATTTTTTTCTTTTATTTATATTGTAAGAATTTAAAGAAGGGTGTTGCCACTCTTTTGCATTTTCGAAAAATCTCAAAAAAAAGAAAAAAGGCTTTTGATGTTCATCATTACCAAATTTTAATAAGCAAAATTATCATGTACCACGGGCAGTTCAACATCAAATTAAAATATTTATTTGACATATCGTTGTCCTTACATTACAGTGCATCCCTCCCCATCTCCAATAAAATTTAAATGTCATTATCCCTCCCATTGTTTGGAGGTGGAAGGGGAGCTACCATTTCCTTCTATTCTATGGACAAAAGAGTCGCAACATTGGGTGGGAATTGACTAAATTCATTCTTGTCATCATCTCTTGCAATGATCTAAAAGGTCTCTCGTGAGCCTTTCACTCTTTTGGGGCCAAAAAATCACTCTCTCTCTGTCTCTCTCTCTCTCTCTCTATATATATATATATATGTATATATATTATTTTTAAAAAGAAAATGAAATATGACAGATTTTCCAACAATTTTGTATGAAATTCGAACCTTGGGATGGATCTGAATGTAGAAATAAAAACTTCTTACCAGACTATCCATTTGTCTCCACATAAATCACCATGTTAGAATAAATTGCGTTAAAAGATATTTTTTAAATTTACTTTAGATGACATACTTGATTGCAATAATGAAAATTCATAATTTAGAGATGACTCAAAACAAAATTATGAAAACACTGTCTTAAAAATCTAGCATAAAACTATGAATTAACAATCAAAGTTGTTGAACATCTTTTATGTTTTCTCAAAACAACAATCTTATCTATCAAGTATTCATTGAATTATTCAAAATATCAGCTAAGATCTTTTATATCTAGAATTATTTTACTAAATATAATTGACCAGTGATTTATTAAATAAATACAACTTTTCTCATTCTTTTTAAACAGTTATATAATCATTAGTGCCGTTACCATAAAAAAAAAAACAACAAAGTAACATAAGCTTGTGTATATATATCTTCTTGAGAAGAACAACCTTCTTTAAAAGAAATGGAAAAATTATTGAATGCATTCACATAAACATTTCAATTTATCTCTTGTGAGTTTTCATTTTCTTCGAGCAATAATTTTCTTTCCATCATCATTCTAAACATTAAAACAGCCTTTTTATTATATTAAATTGAATCAATCTATATCGAAAAAATTAAATGTTCAGAATAATTTGTCAGTATATGTAAGTTGTCTTATAAAAATATATTTTACAATAAATTATTTTATTAGTATAACATTGAAACAATATTTCATAAAATTGAATCTCAATGATTTCTTACTGTTGTCGGTGTTCGTAAATTTTTCCATCTAAACTTTGGTCTAGAAGTCTCCAATGTAAAAATTTGGAAGGAGGGCAGCAGTAAGTACTATCTTTTTTTATTTTTAAATATAGATTTGCATCAAAATTATGAGTCGGTATGATTTAATTGGATGACCTGGATTGCGGCTCGGAGCGGCAAAATGGATTCAAATTGACAACCCATATTTACTGTGCAGCATTCAAATCACTGCCCACTGATATGATCATAAATCCAGCCAGCCAGCGGTCCTTCTTCGGGGCTCCAATATTGAACCTACTGGCGCATTGGACCCCGCGGGTCCCCACCTATACCAAACTTCGCTGGCGCCTTGCTGCTTCAACTTACTTTCTCAATATGCCATTATTGCTTATATTTCTATATTTTTGTTGCATTCTGTACAGTGTATTATTTATCTCAATTGGACTTTTATGTCTAAACAAATGGATTTGTATGGGACAAAAGTTGAAATGGATTTTTTAAAGCTTTTGCCCTTTTTCTTTTTTTTTTTTTCTGGCTAAAAGTTTGTAAATAAGTCATTGAAAAAAATAATTTGACATCTGTTGCAAAAAATTATTACAGAGTTAATTTCATAATTATATATTTTTTTAATTTTTTAATAGAGAATATAATTTTTTTGAAAATAATGAGCGATAAAAAGTGTTAGTCATTAATCTATAGCTATATTTGTTGCAAGCAAAACAAATAAGCTATGCATTATTAGTATAAAAGTAGCATGTATAAAAAAATGATCATTAATTATGGATTAATTATACAAAGGATTGATTAGAGAGCATTTATTTTAAGTTCGACAAAATAATTTCGTAACTAGGACTATTGAATCGATACTAAGCATTGGTGATGTCTTAATTTATTTAATAAGTTTAATCTTGTTGAGTGCAAGGTTCTGCATGACTCGTGCATTATAATTAAGACATGTAACAATAAATTTCGAAGATATATTTCTGAAGTGTATTAATTGAAATTAATGAATATTAAGTGATACGTCGAGAAGTGATGCTAACTTTATCTCTGACTTTATCAAATAACAAGTTTTTCGATAAATGAAATTCTTATAGTGTTTGAGTAAGAGTAAGATAAAATTTGAAACTCATAAGATGTTAATATTAATAAATTTATAAAAAATATAATGAAAATAAAAAAAATTGTTAAAACTTTAAAATCAAGTTGTGAAATTTTTACTATTTTTTTAAAATTGAATTCATAAGATCATAATATCTATTTCTAGAGGTTATAATCTTATATTCTAAAAATTTTATCAATTATTTGAAAATATTTTATAAATTCTTGAGATAAAAAAGTTTTAAAGAACAAAGATTCCCACCCAAATATTTTCGACATGTCAATCATTAGAAAGTTAGGCAACCTTTATACTTGTCTGTCATTGTACTATTGGTCCCATGATCACATTGAACAGAAAAAAAAGAATATTAATGCAATATATTATGTGATGATATGAAAATTATCACTGTCACATATATAATCGCATTAAAAAGAATATCAACGCAATATATTAGGTGATAATAGAAAAATTATCATTGTCACATATATTAATTTTTATTTTGTTATAATAAATTAATTTCACGACTTTAATCATGAAAAAAATATGTTTAATTGTTACTATTAATTATCAATATATAAATATTTAAGTTGTCATTATTAGTTATTATCCATTGTACACATACATACTATAATTTATTAATCATGATAGTTTAATAGCTATGTATTTTTCACTAATTAATGTCTAGCAGCAACAACTTAAAAGTTAAGTTCCGAAACTATAAAACTTATTAAAATCATTAAATAATTATTACAGACTTAATATTTATTAATAATAGCAAATTAAAAATTATGAATCAATATTTAATCATTAATATTATTATTTTTTCTTTTTTATAGCGTGAAGTGATCAACATTAGAAGTTAGGAAATAAATATTACGATGTTTGTTCTTTTTTTGACCATCCGAAATTAGGCGTGGCGAGAAGCATACGCTATTTCTTTGTTAAGGAAATATACTATGAAGATTCAAAAATTGAGGAAGAAAGACAAACAGAAATAAATTAAATTTAAATTCAAGTTGGACTTTATGGGCCAACATCTATGGGAACTTCATTAAACACAATCAGCAATTTGGGCCAAGAATTTAGGAAGACTTTAAATTGGGCCTGGTCGTGGCCCAAGTTGTATGCTTGCCAATAGGCTACAGGTATGCTTTAAGCAATGGCCCAATGGCTTAAAACTTTATAAGAGGCTGAAAATTTACTTTACTATAGGATTTATGAATTTATTTCATACTCAATAATGAAGTCTATGTTTCTTTCTTTCCTTTTTTTTCTTCCTTTTTTTTTAATATAAGAATACAAATTTGGGGCTCATTAAGTTTGAATGCCAATCTCACATATATATTTATAATTAATTTGGCATGAAATGATGCCACTCAGACCAATTAACTTGTAGCATAATGAAATCTATAGTTAGTTTAGCTAGAAATATTTGCTTCCTAGAGGTACTTATTCAATTACTAATTAAATAAGAATTTTTTTAGCTATTAAAATGGATTTTATGCTTGTGCTAATTACTAATTTATTTACAAATTGATTCATTTACTATCTATTATTTAATTGAGTGATTCTTCATATTGGAATAGGTGAAGGGTCAAATGGTTTGACATTATATTGCTTTCTTAGGAGAAGATTTGAAAGATTTTTAAATTAGAGTTCAAGATTTTTAGTGCTAGGTTGGTTGTGTTCTAGATAATCGTTTTCTCATTTTATATTATTCTAAAAATAGAAAATGCCATTGTTTGTATAATTTTCAGTGAAAACACCATTCATTTTCATTTTCATACCTATAAAAAATTCATAATACCTACTAAATTAAAAAAAATTAAAATCCACCAACTACTTAAATATTAATTTTTTTTCCATCTTTCCAAGACAATGGGACACATATAAAATTTAATACAAATTTTTCATCACATCATCATTCACTAACTTATTAAATAATTATTTTCTTTTCTATCTTTTCATGAAAATGGTGCCCACAATCAATTAAACAATAACAATTAATACTATTACATTGGCATTTTTAACACTATTACATTAAAATATTATTTTCAATCACTTTTTTTCAAAATTTTCACAATTCACAATCTATCACATTTTTATTTTCACACATAGAAAATAATAAAATAAAAACACATTCTAAAATAATAAAAATAGAAAATGAAAATGAAAACACAATCAATCCTGCTCTTATTTATTCTTGGTCGTGATACTATTTTGGGGTAAGTAATTCACGAAGTGATGATATCTTAAAAGTTACTTGTTTTTTTGCGCTGCTAAAAAAATGCTATTTTGCAATGAAAAAAATCCGTTGCAATTTGCAATGGATTTTTTGTTGCAAATATTTTCATCGCAAAATCCATCGCAAAAAATTTGAAAAAATTTCAAACATTTGCAATGGATTCAAATCCGTCGCAAAAATTGACATTTGTGACGAATTTTTCTGTTGTAAAACTGAAAAAAATAAAAAATAATAAGAAATAATTTGCAACGGCAAAATTTGCCGCAAAAGTGAAAAAATAAAAAAATAAAAATTCATTTGTGATGGATTTAAATCCATCGCAAATTATCAAATGGGGGAAACTAAAACTCTCATTTCTTATTTCCCCACTCATTTTTTCCCTTCCCCTTCCCCTTTCCCTTTCCCTTTCCCTTTCCCTTCTTCTTCTTGTTTTTTTTTTTTAATTACACTGGCGGGCCGGCCGGCCGGCCAACTGGCGCGCAGCAGCAGTACCTACTGTTGGCACCCGCCAGCAGTGTTGCTGGTGGGCTGCTGGTCGGCTAGATTTTGTCCCAATTTTTTTTTTGTTTTTGAAAAATTAATTTTAATTTTTAAAAGGGCTAATATTGATGTTTGTTTAATATTTCAGGTTTAAAGAATTCATATTTTGCTCAATCTCCAGTAATTATGGTAATTCTCACGATTATATTAAAATTTGATTATGTTTTAATTATCTCCATTATGTTTTAGTTAATTATTTAAGTTAGTTAAAATTTGATTTATGTGTTAGTTAAACTCAAACTGATTTATTTATTAGTAATATAATTTGATTTAACATAAATAATAATTTATATATTAATTAAAATTTGAGGTAAATTTTTATATTCGTATTAAATGTTGTTATATTTGTTAGAGTTATGTTTTTATTTGAATCAAAAATTTTATTAGAATTTGGGGTTGAGTTAAATTTTATGGTACTATGTATTGAATTATATTATATTTTTAAATTTTAATTTAGTTTATGGACATGTTATAGGCTATTGTGATGGTGGTGGATACCTTCTATAAGTGTTGATTTGTATTGAGCATTTAGAGGTAAATTTGCATAACTTACTTTGATTTTATATATTTTTTTAGTATAATATATTAGAAATGTTTAAAGTTGGTAGAAATGCGAAGGAGGATGGGTTGTTGGGAGAAGGGGTGGAGCCTTCTCATTTGTTGCTGATTGATTTGTAATTACTTACATGATGTTGATGGGCATAAAGAGGAGTGTTTATGTGCCATTGTATAATGTGTTTACAATTACTATTAGTTGTTTTTATTTGAAATGATGCTACTAATTATGTTGAGTTTTCTTTTTTGAGCAATTTGGATTTTATGGAAGGTAAATATATGTTTGTCTTCTTAGAGACATTTTTTTTAGAAGCTCATGCATGTGATTTGGAAACATGTCAATGAATACAAATATAGTTAAAGGCAAAATCACTATTTCTTTTCATAATTTTTGTGAAAATAAAAATCCAAATTTACATATCCTAAAACAACAATATAAGTTTCCTAAGTTAAATCATGTCATACTTAGGGTTGTGAATTATATGTTTGATTAGGATTTGAGTTATATATTGGACTTATATTAAATTATATATTAGTTTATGTTGGATGAATGTTTAATTATATTAAATTATGCATTAGATTTATATGTATTTAGATTATGCATTTATATTGAATTATATGTTAAATTTTAAAATTTTTAGATTTATATGTTGTGAATTATATATGCAATTAGGATTGAGTTACACATGAGACTTATATTAAACTATATGTTGGTTTATGATGAGATGCATATTTGATTATATTGATTTATGTGTTAGATTTATATGTGTTAAGATTATGCATTTACTTTGAATTATGTGTTAGGTTTTGTTAGATTTATATTTTGTGAATTATATGTTTGATTAGTATTTGAGTTATATGTTGTACTTATATTAAATCATACGTTGGTTTATGTTGGATGTGTCTTTGATTTCCTTAAATTATGTATTAGATTTATATGTGTTTGGATTATGCATTTATATTGAATTATGTGTTAGATTTTGTTAATTATATGTGTGATTAGGGTTTGAATTATATGTTAAACTTATATTAAATTATATGTTGGCTTATAATGATATGTATATTTGGTTATATTGAATAATGTGTTAGATTTATATGTGTTAAATTATGCATTAAATTGAATTATTTGTTAGATTTATATTTTGTGAATTATATATTTGATTAGGATTTGAATTTATATTTTATGAATTTTATGCTCGATTACGATTTGGTTATGTATTGAATTATATATTGGTTTATTATATTGAATTATCTATTAGTTTAGTTTATGTTCCTATTTTTTATTATTATAATTTTGTTTTTATAATATTGCAGGTTTGGATATCTCAAGGTAATGAAATTTAGTATAAGCCTTATAAGATAATTTTTTTGGCATTATTTTGTAAATTTTATATTTTATTTAGGGTTTGATTTATATATTGAATAATATTATCTATTGATTTTATTGTGATATAAAATTATTGTGATTTTATGTAAAATAATATTTAAATATTAGTGCATAGGATGATTAGTATGTAATACAAATAATTATTGATATTGGGTGATTATAGGTTTTAATTTGATAGAATGTGCATATTTTTTTTAAAAAAAACTTTCCATTGCAAATTTTATTTTTTTAATTATAATTACCAAATTTGCGACAGAAAAAATCCGTCGTAAATCCGTTGCGAATTTTCAATAGAAATTTCTGTCACAGATTTACAACGGAAAATTCCGTCGCAAAATCCGTCGCAAATTTTTACAACTAATAATTTTGCAACGGATTTTTTCCGTCACAAAATCCGTCACAAATTCTGTCCCAAAATAGTGTTTTTTCTTAGTATTGGTCAACTGGGGAAGAATTTGGTGACCATGAAGATGTTCGAAGTGAAAATACTAACAAGAGTAACCAAAAATTCAATGAAAATTATGATTGCCTACCAATAAAAGATTTTTCTGCAGCCAACTGGCAAAGCAGAGTGGCTTAAAGTGCGTTCTGTGAAAATATTCATTTCAAATTAAAATTGAGTTTCGTTTTTGATATTTAAAGGTAAAAAAGTAGTCAAATTTAAGATAAATGGAGCATTTCTTAAAGCTTTATCACCAGAAAAGATTTTATGGAATATTCATGGCTTGCATGTAGATTATACAAAATTAATGGACTATAATTAAGGTGAATTAATAGAAAATCTCGATTATATATCCCTCTTAAAATGAAATTCATATGGACTTGTTCGAGGGTTCGTGATACATATGGGCTTGTCCAAGGGTTCATATGTCCCTCTTAAAATAAAATAATTGAAAAATAAATAACCCTAATTATACCATGCAAAAAGCCCAAAATCCTTTACATGTTTTTCCTCATCAGCCCTAAAATCATTCTAAATAGTAACATTAAATCTTCAAAGATGCTCTTGCCCAAAGTCATAAGGAAGAATGCAATTTCCATTATCAAAGCCGCCGATTCCCTGATTCCAGCTCACCAACGCCGCCGCCATATCCTCCAATAAACACCCTTCCGCATCATAGTTCGCCGCCACCGCCGTCCCCCTGGCGGCAGTATGTATAAGCATGAGATCGTCGGCCCTCACGGCAACGTTCTTCATCAGCTCCTCCAGCGCCGCCGCGTACTGCTGCAACTCCGCCAGTTCCAGCCCATCCACCTCCTCGTTCCACCAGAATCCTCCACCTCCATAACCCTCCACCCTCTTCGCCTCCTCGATCTCCTCCTTCCGCTTCTTCGCCGCCTCCAACTCCTTGCAAACATCCGAATAATGCCTGTTATAGTCCTGCGTCTTCGTTACCGCCGGGCAGCTATCCCGAACCTAAGCGGCGTCGTCTCCGCCTCTGAGAAAGCGGTCGATGACGGAATCCGCAGTGGGGTGGCCGAAGGCGAAGACGTGCTTGCCGAGAGAGTGGACGATAATGGCGATCTCCGCGCCGCTGAGGATGCAAAGCTCGCTGGCTTTCTTGAAGAGGCCGACGCGCCGCTTCGAGAAGGTGACTTGCCGGCTGCTGAGGTTTTCAATTTTCTTGATTTCAATCTTTTTACGACCTTGGGTGGTCTTCTTCACCATCTCGGCGCTATCTTTCAGAATCACCATTTTTAGACCTCAAAACAAAAATCCCAGAACTTAAATCTCGGACAAGACGGCGTTCTATGATACAATGATGAGTTTTTTCTTTTATATGTACAATTCAAATGCAGGAACTTGAAGAAAGGACACTTGATGAAAAAGAATATATATAATTGCACGTCATAAGACACTCGATTTTCAATCAAAAAAAATAAGAAAGAAAGAAAGAAGGGGACGACACTCGGCTTAATTTAAGGAATCTTGAATCTGATTACGATGGTAAAATTTAAGCCAGTTTTGGCAACTTATATTCAGGTAATTAATGCACAGGGATTATCATATCTCTGATTTTAATTTTTTTTTTTTTTGCTTGAGTAAAGAAAAAGAATTACACACGTTTAATTTGAGTTGGAGCTCGATAAGCTAAAAATTTTAAACTCAAGCTCGACTCAACAAAACTTTAATTTTTAAGTGACATTTAAGCAATTGCAACCTCGAACTTGAGTTTGAGCTCGAATTTGAAATAAAAGGTAATATAATATATATTTATTAATAATATATAAAATAATATTAAATTATATATCAGCTTGTGAGTTAGCTCATGAGGTTCGAATTTAGATACGAATGGCTTGAGATAAGGTTGAAATAGAGTTCAAGCTCGGAATAGCTCGAGCTCAAATCGACCTATTTCTAGCTTGGCTTGTGAAGTTCACAAGCTGACTCGATTTGTTCGCACCTCCTAAGTTGGCTTCGAGAATTCTTATGAGTAATTTTCGTATAAATGCGACAATAGTTTTTTCATATACACATAATCCCAAATAATTAAAAAAAATAGTTGAAGACATAATTATGATTTCTCTCTTCATAATAAATCGTTGAAACTTAGAAAAAGGTTGGCCAAATCCATGCATTTATATCCTTTATTCCTTTTCTGTGGGGGCCAAATCGTTGAAACAATACCTTGATGGCCAAGGTCAAGAAACTTGGAAGAGAAACGAATGTCACAAAAATCAAAATTGTGCCAAATTACCCATTGTAAGTTCCCTACCTCAATTCCTTAAGATTGTATAGATACTATTAGTTAAGATGGATTGTATTTTTATGCAGAATTTAAGCTTCAATTTCACGAAAAACTCCATAATTTGTGATGTGACGACCAAGAATTTCAAGAATTTTAATGTAAACTATATATCAAACCAAAACATAACAATCCTTCGATTCATTGTTTTTGCACTCGGCAAAAGCATAAACATAGATGGAATTCACTTGTGGCGTGATATGGGAATCAACATTATTGATTCCATCCTTAAAACTAGAGATGATTTTATCTCCCCTGGAGATGAGAGCAAAGAACTTCACATCCAAAATGTTACTTGTGGACCGGACCATGGCATCAGCATTGGAAGTCTTGGGAGGTTTGAAGCTGAAAAAGTTGTCTAGGGAATATATGTGGAGAACTGCACCTTCATTGGCACAACAAATGGAGTTAGAGTGAAGACATGGCCTTCTGACCCAGCTACGTTGCAAGCCTTGAATTTGCATTTTGAGGATTTAATCATGGACAATGTCAGCAATCCTATCATTATTAATCAAGAATACTGCCCGCATAATCTTTGCAAGCTAGATGTAAGTTTTTATTGTATTATTTTTATCTTTCATTCATACATGCGTGGGTCATGATCATTGAAGTGTTGATTGTTTTTGGTAGAAACTATCGCTTATCAAGGTTAGCAAAGTCACTCTAATGAACATCAAGGGCACATCATATACTCGGGACGTGGTGTCACTTCTTTGCAGTAGTAGTAAGCCATGTGAGAATGTGGAGGTGGGTGACACTGATCTTAAATACAATGGAAATCTAGGCCTTGCTATCACTGCTCAGTTTGCTTAATTATTTATTTCTTGTGCCTACATAAATTTTTTTCTAGTTATTTAGGGAATAAAATTTTGAATTTAGTTAGCCTCATAAAGAGGAGTGAGGGTATAATTTAGTAGGATTTAGGTATTTTGAAAATGTGATTCTCATTGTTTTTGCCCCTATCATGAATGATCATGGAAATGAGAATAAAAATTGAGCAATTTTTCTTAATATTAATGGCGAACAGATGTATATATTTCCTCCAAGACCTCCAATTAATTGTCCCAAAGGTGCCATATATTCTAGTTTCATTGCAATAGTCATTCAATAATGGTGGTGCATTTCTGTAATTTTCTAGTCAAATTCTGAAAAAGAAGTTTTGTTGAAAAAAAATGAAATAATGCACCTTGCTCCTCTTGTTGCCTACAACTTCTAGGGAATTGAACTTCAGCCCCTTCTTTTATCTCATCTCCTTTTTCTTTTTTCTTGTGTAATTGCCTCACACTTGCAAGTGAAAGTTTGCTAAACGTCCTTATTGACTTGAAATAAAATGAATAGTACAAAACTTGGAGAAAATTCAAAATTGTGATGGCTCAGTAACTTGAGTTATATATTGACAAGGTTCATTACTTCAATAGAATTGATGGTAATTAATGGAAATTAGAAATTCAATGTTGATTTAATGAAACTCAATTTTTTTTGAAAAACCTACGTATGGATAAGAGTTGGGTACCAATAAGTATTAAAAACATATAAACATATATTACTTCAATATTGATTAATCTAGTGTTTAAAGGCGTGAAATGTTACATGCATTTGTGTGAGCCGCGAGGCTTAAATTCCCAAGTGTGGAGCAAATGTCTTGTAAATTTTTATATTTCATGCATATGTATGTTGAATAAATAAAAGTAATAGTATGAATTTCATAAACATATAAGTAAATATATTACAAGATCTGTAGCAAAAATGATGGTGAAATAAAAATCAAATGTAAAACATATGAAAAAACTAATTAAACTCATAGTTTTCGAGATAAAAGGGAAAAAAATATAATTTTATTAATATTAAAACGTTTTGATAACAAAACTAATATTTTTCATAATAGAATGCAACAAAGGAAATTAGAATTATTATTTAAACAAAGTTAGAACTTGAGCTAGAATACAAGGCAAACAAAAAATGATAAATATAAAATATCTAAATAGATAACTAATCTAACTAAAATCGAATCACTCTAAGAATAAAATCAATAGGATGCTTTAGAATAGTGATGAAATTTTTTTTATAAGAAATGGAGAACAATAGAAGCCAAAGTTGATAGTTTCTTTGAGTGTATTCCAATTTGTTTTCCTTTTTGATTAATAAATATAAATGTAACGTAATTACTTATCTCATTAGATTATAAAATTATGTACCATTGCAAATAATTGAAAATGATTTACTAATTATTCACCATTAGCATAGTAACACAATTTAGTAGAACGTAATTCTTGGCAGCATCTTATAAAATATTATTTTTTATTGGAAATCTTTTAGATTAAATTTAAGCAAATTTTAATTAACTTTTACTTTGTAAAATGATCTTTCAACCATTTGCTTGTTAATGATTAACTTGGTGTGAAGATACAAGCATTAATTAAATGTATGTTATATACGCGCGTGGACACCCACATATGTATATGTATATACATAAATACTATATACGTATGCACAATACATATAGGGATGGTAATATGCTATATTACTCGTCAAGAGCCTATGACCTAGTCTATTTATGGCCTACTTAGGCCTAACCTATTTAATAAAAAGACTAGGTCAAGGCTTAAAACTTAGCCTTTTTGATTAAATAGGTTAGGTATAGGCTTTTTTAAAAGCTTGCAAAGCCTAATAGATCTATCCATTTATCTTTCTTCATATAAAAAAATATTATTAATAATATAATTAAGCCAAAATTTTCAATAACAAAATATGAAAAGTAACAATAATTTTTATTTTATAATAATAATTATAATATAAATTTAATACTTACAATAAATTAATTGTATCTAAGTTATCATTATTATCACATCCATACATAGACTGATATGATAACAACATAAATATTGTCTCAAATCATTTATCAATTTGTTGTCACTTATTATTGTTGTTGTGTTGTTGTTTTTCTTCTTCTTCTTCTTCTTATTATAAATTTATATATTTATCATTAATTGACAATAGTAATAAAACATAATTATCTTATTAGTAATTTTTAATAGTGAAAACTTCTATAAAATTCTATATGTTTTTTAATATCATTTTTTATTGAAATAATATCATTTTAGACTTAGATTTGAGCTTTTGTAATTATGCATAAATTATTTATCATTTCGATTATTCTATAGTTACAATTTACAAACTTGAGCATATTAAAAATTTAGATTTATGTAATTGAAATTTTAGGAAAAAATAGGCTTTTAGGTAGACTTTCAGGTTAGGCTAATACTTTAAAAATTATTAAAAAGTTTAAACTTAGGTTCAAAAAAGGCCTATCATAAATAATAAGCCAAGCTAAGACTTATTATTTATATAATAGGCTTGGCTTATTTAAGCAAAAGCATAACCTAACCTAATCTAACCTATTTCCATCCCTATATATAAATGGCTGAAAAGTTTAAATTCACAAAATTGGTATTTATGTTTTTGTTTTTTCTATTCTCTTTCCTTTGGAAGTGGACTTTTGAGGATTTCACAACTATTCCCTGTAGGCTATAAAACTTAAACATGTGACTCATCTTAAAGTTGATATTCCCCCAATTACTTGCTGTTGCTTTTATCAAAGAATTCGTAGATCTTAATTTGTCATCTTAATTAGTGTCTGCACTCTTTAAGCATATTCCTCAGACATCGATCATATGAGTAAAAAAGGACAAGTTAAAATTAAATTTTGATTTTTAATTATTTACTTTTATTTTAAACGTTTCCTTTTAGTAATGATGCATATTTCATTAGATTATAAAATTACATGTCGTTGCAAATAGTTGAAATTGATTTACTAACACAAAGTTGGTAGTTATGCTTTTATTTATTTATTTTTTGTTCTTTTCTCTTTTGAAAAGAACTTCTACGGAGTCTTGAATTACTTCCGATAGGATTCAAATGTGTGCGGGATATCTTAAAGTTGGTATTCCCTCAATTATTTCCGGTTCCTTTTATCAAAAAATTCGTGGACCTTAATTTGTCTTTAACATAATAAGTTTTATATAATATTCTATTCAAATTTTATTTTTAACAAGTAACATTTTAAAAGAATTTGGTTATTCTTAACCAAAACTAATAAATTGTTTGTTTTAATCCCTAAACTATTCTATTAAGATGGAAAGTGATGAAAAAAAAATTAAATTTAATGCATTATTATTTTGTATGATAAATACTTCAAAATGATTAGTGAAAATAATTAAACAAATGAACCACTACAAGTATATTCGAATATGTTAAAATTTCACTCAACGTCAAAAAATCTTGATCTCTTTTATAATGACAAAGTTGATCACACATCTTTGTATATGACAAAGAATTAATAACTTTTCACAAATAGATTAGTTTGAACTGTTTATTTCAAAATACATTTCTGTAAAAATTACTTTTAAATCGAATAAAATTATAAACTACATATCTAAACTCTGAACTAAATATTCACTCGGTTAAGAATGATTGCAGAGATGAAATCATATGTAAAAAACACATCACCTTTGGAGGACCACTTGAGATCTTTCTTTGAGGGTGCATCCAACTACACAAAGGTTAAGTCAAATTCAATTCAAAAAAAGGCACAAGAATCCCATGAGAAAGCACTGCTTTTTGCACAACAGGATCTTTTTGAGGCTGAGGCGATAGAAAGTGAGAGAGTTGAAGAGGTAGATGGTTTCAAGAATGAGCTTCTTCAAATCAGCAAGTAGCAAGAGGAGTTGAGAACATGACTTGCTGAGTTAAGTAGTAAGGAAGAATTCGCAAACTCATCACTCCACAAGGCCGAAGAAAACTTGTCCATTATCCAAAAAGAAGTAGTCACCTAGAGAGATAAAGTTTCAAAACTTGAAGACACTCCATTTTTGACTGATCAAGAAGTTGAAGCTTTAAAGAGAATGGAAACACTACTTGAAGAATCTCAGAAGGAATTAGTAGCTTTTAATATACTTGCTTGAGCACTTAGCTACTTAACCTTTTTCCTTTTTTTTTTCTTTTTTTAGCACAATTGATATAAAAGAACATTTGACTACTACATATGCAATAAAAGTTGGTCTTTTAAGAATTCTCCTTGTATATTCTCTTTCTCTCTCTCTCTCTCTCTCTCTCTCTCTCTCTCTCTTTATATTCTTCAAATTGACACCAACTTCAAAGAAAATATTGTATTACATGCCCCCAACAATTGAGTGGAATACACTTACTTAAGCTCATGAGTAAAATTGGCTATCTTAATAAATTAAACTTGAAAGTAATCAAAACTTCTGCCACTGATATGCTTGAACTTGATAAATTATCCATAATTAGTCCAATGATTTGATTGAACTAGAGAAATAAACCGTCTCAATTTGCTCCAATGATCGAACTTAGGAAATCCTCAAAACTTGTTCCAATGACGTGTTTGAACTTAGCAAGCCATCTAAACTCATTCCAATGATGTGGTTGAACTTTAAGAAGTGAGTCATCCAAATTTGCTCAAATTATATGATTGAACTTGGGGAGCCATCCAAA
The DNA here is from genome assembly GCA_014898725.1 of Jacaranda copaia. NCBI lineage: Eukaryota > Viridiplantae > Streptophyta > Magnoliopsida > Lamiales > Bignoniaceae > Jacaranda > Jacaranda copaia. The sequence continues at coordinate 100,127 of JACGDI010005534.1, forward strand.
CAAACCCTTTTTTTTAAGTGATGTGACTGAACTTGAGAAATAACTCTCAAGCTACCTACGTACCCCAACAAGGGGATCAAGCCATTACGTAGTTCAAAGTAAACACATTTTTTTTAGTGGGGTGCCATCCATAGTTTATACTCCTGCGGGCCAGGAGTATCCATTGCTTAACCACCTTGGACTAGGTGGGGTATTTAATATTTTAACTACATAAAATACCTTTAGCAGGGAAAATTAGTAGTTTAATCACATGCATTACCTTTGGTGGTTACCGTACACAGTTTATACTCATGTGGGTTAGGAGTAACATACAGTTTAGGCTCATATGTCAAGGAGCAACATGCAATTTAAGCTCATGCGTCAAGGAGCAACTTCAACTTCATGGATAATATTGCTTCAAAAACTTGCCATTTATGGGGCCTATGCGCAATCCATCTTTGTCAACTAACTTGTAAGCACTATTGGTGTAAACTTCTTTTATCACATATGAACCATCCCATTTTGACATGAATTTACTTCCCATTCGCTGGGTGATGGTAATGGGCCTTCTTACTGCCATCACCAAATCTCCAACTTGAAAAGATCGAGGATGAACTTTCTTATTGAATGCCCTCATCATACGTGTTTGATAACATTCAAGCTATTATTGTGCTTCAAGTCTTTTCTCATCTAATGCTTCAAATTCCTCAAGTTGAAGATTAACATTGTCTTCAGCAGTGAATCCTTCTTGAATTGCTATACGAAATGAAGGTATTTGACTTTCAAGAGGGAGAACTGCTGCAACCCCATATACCAATGAATATGGAGTGGCTTGGGTAGTTGTCCGATGAATTATTCGATATGCCCAAAGAGCTTCTCCAACTTTTTCGTGCCAATCCCTTTTAGATTTGACATTACGTTTTTAGCAGATTGCATAAAATTTTATTGAATGCTTATGCTAAACCATTTGCAACCACATTGTACATTGAGGAATTATATTGCTTGAATCCAAATTATGCGCAGATTTTATCCATTAACTTATTATAGAAAGGTTTCCCATTATCAGTAATGATGTAACGCGGCGCTTTATACCTAAAAATTAAATTACATCGAATGAACTCCACAACCGTTTCTTTTTTTACTTCCTTAAGGGGAATCATCTTTGCCCATTTGGAGAAATAGTCTGTATCTGCTAATATGTAAGCATGACCAGCCGATGACTTAGGAGTAATAGGACCTACAACATCAAGACCCTATGCATCAAATGGCAATGAAGCAACTGTGGGGTGTAAGGGTTCAGGAGGCTGATGTATAAAGTTAGCATGCATTTGACAAGCTTCACACCTCTTCACATAATTTATACAATCTTTAACCATAGTAGGCCAGTAGTATCCTATTCTTTTAAACTAAAAATGAAGCTTGCGACCCGATTGATGAGCTCCACAAACTCCAGAATATACCTCAGCCATAGCTTCAGTTGCTTCTTCACCGCTCAAACAACGTTGATAAATACCTTCATAAGATCGATGATACAAAATATCTTTATATAAAATAAAGTGAGATGACCTTCGACGCACCTCTATCTTATGGCGAGGGTCTTGCGGTAATTTTCCATGCTTTAGATACTCAATCAGTGATGTCCTCCAATTTTCATCTTCACCAACTAAGACTGATATGGCATTTGATTCCTCATGGTCAAGTTGAATCGGTGAAGGCACCATTCATCTATTACACACTGGGATATTTGTTGTTTCTTCTTCAAAAAGAGCTAAAGTGGTAGCTAGGTTAGCTAATGCATCTGCCATCCTATTTTTTTTCCTTTGGATGTGACTTAAGACAATACTTTTAAACATTTTTAACAAAGAAGATGCTAGTTGAAAGTAAGGAATCAAATCTTCCTTTTTAACCTCATAGACATTTAAAAGCTGATTGATGACCAGTTTTGAATCACTGTAGACTTCAATTTCCAAAATTTTCATTTTAAGTGCCATTTGAAGTCCAATAATCAATGTATGATATTCTGCAATATTATTGGAGCACAATTCATTTAACATTACAGAATATGTCAAAACTTGCCTTTCTAGTGAAATAAAGATGATCCTTGCCCCTGCTCTATCAGATCGAGTTGCTCCATCAAATAACATTGTCCATGATGGCAAGATCTCAATGAAAAGGGCATCTTCATCAGGTAATTCATCGGATACTTCCTAGTTTGCAGAAATGGGGTGATTTGCCAAGAAATTAGCAAGAGCTTGTCCTTTAACTACTTTTTGAGGAGTATATGTGATCTCATACTGATTGAAAATAACTGACCACTTAGCCAATCTTCCTGAAAGCATTGGTCTTGACATTACAAACTTGACAGGATCAGCACGTGAAATGAGTCGGATAGAATATGCCTCAAAATAATGCTTCAACTTTCTGATTGCATAAAATAAGGCCAGGCAAATTTTCTCAATAGGGGAGTATCTCAACTCATTTTCAGTTAAGGCTCTACTCAAATAATATAAAGCTTTCTCCTTTCCTTTGTCATTTTCTTGAGCCATTAGAGCACCAATTGACCGTTCTTGTACTGCAATGTACAATATCAATGGTTTTCCAGGTGTAGGAGCTCCCAAAACTGGTGGATTCATGAGGCATTTCTTTATGCTCTCAAAAGCATTTTCACACCCTTTATCCCATACGAAAGGAGCATCTTTCTTCATCAAATGATTAAATGGTTGGCATCTTCCAGTCAAATTTGATATGAATCTTCTTATAAATATGAGATTACCTTGTAAGCTATGCAATTCTTTAAGATTCCTTGATAGTAGCATCTTTTGGATGGCATTGATTTTGCCAGGATCAACTTCAATTCCATGATATCAAACTATGAAGCCAAGGAATTTGCCAGACGTGACACCAAACACACACTTGAGTGGGTTCATCTTTAAGTTATATTTCCTCAGTCAATCAAATACCATGTGGAGATCTTCTAAGTGATTATCTCTATTTTTAGTCTTGACCATGAGATCATCAACATAGCATTCTACCTTTGTGTGTAACATGTCATCAAAAATATTTTGCATAGCTCATTGATAAGTTGCACATATATTCTTCAACCCAAAAGGCAACACTTTGTAACAGTAAATACCCTTTGGCGTGCGAAAGGCTGTACATTCCTCATCTTATGGTGACATTTTGATTTGATTGTACCCGGAGGATCCATCCATAAACGATAAGGCTTCATACTAAGTAGTTGCATCTACCATGAGTTCAATAAATAGGTAATGGAAAATCATCATTTGGACATGCCCTATTTAGATCTCGAAAATTAACATAAATACATATCTGACCATTTTTTTCTTAACTGGCACGATGCTAGAGATCCAAGTTGGATATTTAACTTCTCTGATAAAACCTGCATCAATACGCATGTTGACTTCAGCTTCGATTAAAGGGACAGATCTGATCGAAGTACTTGTTGTGACTATATTACTGGACGAGCCCCATGTTTTATGCTAAGGTGATGGATTGCAACTTTTGGATCTAATCCTGGAATTTCTTTGTACGTCCATGCAAATACATCCTTGTACTCACTCAAGATTTTGAAATATTGTTCTCCTTCTTCAGGATTTAGAAGCTTGCTAACAAATATGGAATGAAGCTCTTCTATCATGCCAAAATTCAACTCTTTGAGTTTATCAATAGTTGCCTGTCCACCATCTTCAAGTTTTGGAAGAGCTTTTAGGATTTCATCTTTAGGACTTTTTGAATCAGGCTCTTCATCAACAGCGATATGATTACATAAGTGTAACTCATCGTTCTCTTAATTATATGACTGTTCGATCTCAACAACTCTCATTCTCTAAAATATGATACTCTATTTTAATGCTCTATTTGTTTTTGAAACTGGGACAGGCACTATTATCCATACTGGGCAGTTTGTAGCTTGTATAAAAACACCTGCCACCAATCTATTAAATTCTTCAAAACATGGATTATGCAACATAGGATTTAGCTCCTCTTTAACACTTATGTAATTAGAGTTGATGGTGATTTCCACTTCATCTTCATTTCCACTACTCCTTTTGCATGGATGTTTTATGATGCGCTGTTTTATTTTCACTTGTTTATCCATATTGATGACTAAGATCGTAGATCCAGCTCCATTCGATTGGGATAAGTGAAGAGTTTGAATCTCATTTTTTGATTCCAATATATCAATTTTATTGTCAACACTTCTTTTTGCAGCATTATTTCTGAGTCTATTGAACATAGAACCTCTCGGACGGGGACCTTTATTAAATTTTCTTTGATCTTTAACACCCAGTCTTTTAAAGATGGAAGGACGAGTAATTGGAGTACTGAGATGATCAAATACAAAAACTTAATGATTATTTTATTTTTGCTCTTCCTGCTTCACATGATCCTCTACAGAAATATGCTGGACATCAGCATATTTATCTTTCTTCGTCACATGTATCCTAGTTGGTTCTGCAACTTTGAATCCCAAGCCAACCCTTGACTGTTCAACACAAAATCCCTGTCTTCTTAGTTTTTGTTGTACTTCACTAAGTCCATGAACTTTTTCTCCGGTCAACTTAGGTTTAAGCTCACTTAGATTGGACGAATTAACAAAGTTATTGCCGAATTTTCAAGCAACTTATATGCCTTAGGATCAAATATCCCCTCAAATTCTTTGTGGGAAACCCCTGCAATAGATGGTCTATTATGGATTGATGAGCTTATACCAACAACAGGCATGGTGAAGCCCTTCTTCAAAGTTTGACAGTGGCTTAATTCTACCGCATTTAATTGGGTTTGAGTAGCATCATTTGACTCAATACATACTCCAACTGAAATTTTCTTCTTTACTTGAGATGCCTGCTGTGTGTATCAAAATTTCAGGAAGTTGGAATCATCATTGTGCTTGCATTCTTTGCCCGTTAAAACCTCAGTAATTGTTAGTTTACTGAAATTTTTAGAACAATCTTGTCTCCCTTCAATGAAGTGGTTGCTTGGAGCCTTTATAGGTTGCACTTCACTTACTGAGTCAGGATCCAGATAAAGTTTAGCATCAGCAAAGTATGATTCAGCTTCAGTAAATGGCTTCACATCTGCATCAACTTTCATAACTTCTCCATTTTTTTAATACTTGAAACATTGATGGAGAGTGGAAGGTATTACACCATTTTCATGAAGCCATGGCCATCCTAAAAGTATATGGTAAGAAGTCCTTGCATCAATAACATGGAATAAAGTACTTGCTTCAAACTCCCCAATTGTGAGGTCTAGATGAATCATACTAATGACTCGTTGGCCTCATTGATTGAAACTTTGAATAGTTAGGCGACTGTGTGAGATCCTCAACAGAAATCCCCAAATTCTTCATGGTGAATTTTGGCATGATATTGATGGTAGATCCTCTATCAATAAGTATGCGGTTAACCTTTTGCTCCTGCATGAATCTTGAGATAAAAAGTGGCCTATTGTGAGGTTTTGATCCTAATAACAAGTCCTCATCCGTAAAAGTAATAGTCGTACAACACGAAGTGGAGTGTTGCTTTTCAGTTTCGTAAGATATAGCATGTACTGTTTCAACTCTTTGATTAAAGAATCCAGTAGGAAAATAATCTTTTAAAGTTACCTAAATCCTCTTGTAACCTACAAATGAATTTCCTTGCTTGCTATTTGTAGCCTTTAGATTCTTCATCGTCCTTGGTTGAAGGCGTATGGCCACATGTGAGACCTTTAATGCTAATGGTCAAGATTGATTGACATATCGTCTTCGTCTTTGTCAGTGTGTCATAAGAGTCCACTCACTGCCATCTTTAATTTCAGTAGTAGAACTCATTTCCAGCTTAGTCATTTTATCAATAGCTTGAGTCTCCACTAGCACTGGATCTAAGCTTCCAAATTGAAGTATTGTTGATGCCCCCATAAGTGAAGATGAGAAAACACTGTCTTTGCTTGCAACACATGTGGTATATGCTACAGTTATAGTGCTAGTAAGGTTTGATTCAACATCTTCCATATCAAAACTTATCTTTCCATCTCTTGCCAATGCCATTACCTTATCCTTGAAGATGAAGCATTTTTCTATTGGATGCCCGACAATTCGATGATACTTGCAATATTTTGGATTGCTTACTTTTCTAGCTTCTTCAGGACATTTTGACTTTAGCAGTTCAATTAATTCCTTATCAATAATTCATAAAAAATATGAGAAACATCATAATCTGGAAATGGATACTCCTTCTCCTGCATTTCGTTTAGTGTTTTCTTGCCTGTTGGAATGCGTTGATCTTCAGTTTTCTCAGCAACCTTTTTATCACTTTTAGGAATTTGTATAGAGGCTGTTCTGATCGCCATGGATTCCTTAGTAACAACTTTGCCATATTTTTCACTCTTTTTTGAATCTTTTCTTTCTTTTTTCTAGTTGCCAATAGGAATCCCAACCCTGTGATTAGCAATGCTAAGCTCCATGTCGTAGGCACGAGTGGCTAATTCTTTAAAAGTGCGAGGCTTGATTCTTTGAAGAATGTAGAGAAGTCCCCAGTGCATACCTTGAATACACATCTTTACTCAAGACACCTCTGAGAGTCTATCTTTGTAGTTTAGACTTAATGCACATTGTTTTGCATTGGTAAGTTCAATCATGCTCACAGTCTAGTGTGTACTGTAGAAGCGATTCAAAAACTCTCTTTCCATTTGATCCCAACTATCAATAGATTCAGGCTCTAAGTCAATGTACCAGTCAAAGGCATTTCCTTTTAGTGATCATACAAATTATTTCACAAGAAGATCACCATACGTCCCTGCATTGTTGCATGTCTTTATGAAACGGGCCATATGTTGTTTTAGATTTCCCTTCCCATCAAACTGTTGAAATTTTAGTGGTTGATATCCTGTTGGCATTCTCAGTGAGTTAATACTCTTTGTATAGGGCTTTGAATACACAGTAGAACTTTGAGAGGGCATGCCATACTGAGCCCTAATAGTATTGGAGATCATGTCTTGCAATTGTTGAACAATAATGTAGCAATGGAAGTTACAGAGTGGTTGTTCTTCTGATTAGTTTCTCGCTCGTAAGGCATCTTCTCAACTTGTTTATGCACCATTTTATGGCCAAGGAAAGATTGATAATTGTAGCCAAATCCTCCAAGATGAGAGCATTCATACTTGTTCATGAGTTATGTGATTTGTTGATCTTTTTCTTCCACAATCCTTTGGAGGTCAGCTATGGCTTGAGCCATCCGAGCAAGTTGTTCATCCATTGTTGCCACTCCAGTCATTGCAGCAGGCAATTCGATAAAGATGATGCCTTAGTATTCGTTTCCCTTGGACTTTCGGAGTCAGAATCATTAGATGGAATAAAATCAGTATTCTTGCCCCCAGTCATGTGCTGATTGACAGATTCAGCAGCAGGGTCTGTAGCATCAATAACATCTTTCCTAGCCAAGGCGAGTTGGTTCCTCTCAGGTGCCATTGAGTGGTTGCAAATATCTTCAAAACTCAAATGGGAGAAAGAGATAAGGGGTAGATTCGGTCCTACCGGGCGTGCCCGAAATTTGTTCACACAAATTTCATTGTCTGCAAAATTAAATCACAAGACATAGAAAAATAATGGACAAATTAAATTTATATTAAAGAATCTATGAGAATTACAATTTATTGGAGAAAAATATAAATTTCCTAACAAAACTAATCCCCTGATTCTTCTCCCAATATATATATGATCCAAGGGTTTGAAGCTTGTTCTTGGATATATGGTGTAGTATCCCCTGACTTGGTAAAGACACTGCGAAGTTTTTTTGAAACTCAACCTTGACTCTAAGATCAAAGGACTTGATGACTTGATGCTTTGAAGAGGTATAGGACCTTCATGGTAGTAATACGTCATCGCAGTACGAATTTGAAGCTTAAAGACTTGAGTCTTGGGGCTTGAGAATAAATGAATATTTATATGTGAATACATGTCCATATAAGTCTCTAGTCATCCCTTTATATAGTTGTTCAGCAGGAGACTTCGAAATGACTTGAACACATTTGATAATTATCTCTTTGATGGACATATTAAAAGGTAATATCAAATATTTTTGACTTGATTGGTCTGTGTACATGGATGCACTACATGTCTCGACTTGATTAGTTTGAGATTGCTAGACTACCAGATTTGATTTAATTGAGATGATACACCTTCATCTTAACATTTATCAACATTTGATTTATAAAATAAATATTAGAATATTAATTAAAATTAACTATTTATTATTTAGAATTTTATTTCATAAACTCTAATATATAAATAGAAAATTTTAAATTAATAATTAATATTCATTTATACATGTCACTTCTCAATTGACCCAAAAATTAAGCCGTCTACACCCACATATGTATATGTATGTAAATACTATATAAGTATGCACAATACATATGTGGGTAGAAAGCTTAAATTTGCAAAATTAGTATTTATATTTTTTCTATTCTCTTTTCTTTTGAAGTGGACTTTTGAGGACTCCCTGACTATTCCCTATATGCTTCGACGCTTAAACATGCGGCTGATCTTAAAGTTGATATTCCATCAATGATTTGCAGTTCCTTTTATCAAAGAATTCGAAGACCTTAATTTGTCATCCTAATTAGTGTTTGCGCTCTTTAAGCATATTCCTCAAACATTGACCATATGAGTAAAAATGGACAAGTTAAAATTAAATTTTGGTTTTTAACTATTTACTTTTATTTTAAACGTTTCCTTTTAGTAATGATGCATATTTCTTTAGATTATAAAATTACATGTCGTTGCAAGTAGTTGGAAATGAATACTAACACAAAGTTGGCAGTTATAATTTTATTTATTTATTTTTTGATCTCTTTTCTTTTGAAAACGACTTTTGTGGATTCTCGAATTACTTCTCATAGGACTCAAATGTGTGGTCAATCTTAAAATTGGTATTCCCTCAATTATTTGCAGTTCCTCTTATCAAAAAATTCGTGGACCTTAATTTGTCTTTAACACAATAAGTTCTACATAATATTCTATTCAAATTTTGTTTTTAAAAAGTAAAATTTTAAAAGAATTTGGTTATTCTTAACCAAAACTAATAAATTGTTTGTTTTAATCCATAAACTATGCTATTAAGCTCGAAAGCAATGAAAAAAATTAAATTTAATGCTTCATTATTTAGTACATTAAATACTTCAAAATGATTAGTGAAAATAACTAAACAAATAAATCACTATGAGTATATTTGAATACGTTGAATTTGACTCAACTACAAAAATTTTTGATCTCTTTTACAACGATAAAGTTGATCACACATCTTTGTATATGATAAAGAATTAATTGCTTTTCACAAATAGATTAGTTTGAATTATTTATTTCAAAACACAATTACATAAAAATTACTTTTAGAGCGAATAAAATTATAAACTACGTATATAAACTGTCAACTAAATATTCACTCCGTTAAGAATATCTATTTATGATATTTTTATTTTCATTTTTGAATTGAAAACATCAAACTTTATAAGAATGTATAGTGATGTTATTTTGTAATGCCTACACATTAACATACACAAGAATAGATAAAGTATCTTTTCTTCAAAATTATGAATACATTGAAACAAATATTTGGAAAAAAATCATTACTTATATATATTTGTGCTTTCAAGTTTACAACAATATTCACATAACAAAACCTTTTCTATAACAATTCGACCACATCGAAGCCACACTCATAAAAAAAACATTTAATAGTGCGTGGAATTAGGTGAGGAAATGAGCTCCTTCATTGTCAACACTTCTTTAAAATTAGTGATAGAAAATAGTAAAAGATGTTCTTTTCTTGGTATAAAAGACTTGTTCAAGCACAAAATCATGGTAACTCCTCCCATGAAAATAGTAATTGGATGATTGGTAAGACATATTTCATGGCGATCAATGTTACGTAGACACTACAAAGAAACACTATAAATTCAAAATAATTCCATCAAAAGGACATCACTTGGAATACATCAAATAACAATAAAAAAAACAAAGGATCATGGAGCTAAAATTCATTGTTTCAATTCTCTTCTTTCTGCCATTTTTA
>JACGDI010005534.1:110281-120343 GCA_014898725.1 Jacaranda copaia
GAATATTGCTTCTACGCAGAATCTGAGCTTCAATTTCATAAAGAACTCCATCATTCGTGACGTGACGACCAAAGATAGTAAGAATTTTCACGTGAACTGTATATCAAGCCAAAACGTAACATTCCTTCGATTCACCATTTCTGCACCGGGCGAAAGCATAAACACCGATGGAATCCACTTGGGGCGTGACACGGGGATCAATATTATTGATTCCATCATAAAAACTGGAGATGATTGTATCTCTATTGGTGATGAGAGCAAAGAAATCCATATCCAAAATGTGACTTGTGGGCCGGGCCACGGCATCAGCATTGGAAGCCTTGGGAGGTCTGAAGCTGAAAAAGATGTCCAGGGGATATATGTGAAGAATTGTACCTTCATTGGCACAACAAATGGCATTAGGGTAAAGACATGGCCCTCTGCCCCAGCTACATTGCAAATCTCGGATTTGCTTTTTGAGGATTTAATCATGGACAATGTCAGCAATCTTGTCATCATTGATCAAGAATACTGCCCACATAATCTTTGCAAACTAGATGTAAGTTGTTACTATATTATTTTTATCATTCATGCATGTGTAGATATGATCATTGAAGTATTGATTGTCTTCGGCAGAAACCATCTCTTATCAAGATTAGTAAAGTCACTCTAAAGAACATCAGGGGCACGTCAAACACTCAGGATGTGGTGTTACTTCTTTGCAGCAGTAGTAAGCCTTGTGAAAATGTGGAAGTGGGAGATATTGATCTTAAATACAATGGAAATCTAGGCCCGACCACCACCAAATGCAATAATGTTAAGCCTACTTTTGTTGGCAAGCATAACCCACCAATGTGTTCTACCACTGCTCAGTCTTCTTAATTATTTATTTTCTTGTGCAAACATGAATTTTTTCTAGTTATTTTGGGAATAAAGTTTTGAATTTAGTTAGCCCCATAAAGAGGAGTGAGAATATAGTTTAGTAGATTTTATGTATTTTGAAGATATGATTCTCATTGTTTTTGGCCCTACCATGATCATGGCAAAGGAAATAAAAGTCTAGTAGTTTCCTCAGCATTTAATAGCCATGAGATGCATAAGTTTCCCGCTAAACTTCGATTAATTGTCTCAAAAGTAGCAGTCCAGTTTTATTGCCATAGTAATTCAATGATGGTGGCACATTTTTGTATTTTTCTAGTCAAAATTTGAAAAAGAATATTTTGTTGAAAATAATGAAATAATGCATTTTGTTCCTCTTGTGGCCTACAACTCTTGGGTAATTGAACTTCAGTCATTTTTTTTATTTTTTTCCTTTTTTTTCTTATTTAACCGCCTCATGGTCCTTGTCCCCTATCCTTTTCATTTTCTTTTTCATTTTATCTTTTCAACCTTATCTTCATTGTTTCATTGTTTCAATACAATTTAGAATGCCTCGGTTATCTATTTTGTTGCATTGTTATGGTGTTCTATATAAATTAGCTTAGATTCTCTACTCTAGTTAATATTTCATCTCCTATTCTATTTTATGGATATATACATTATGTGTCTTAAATATTTTCTTATAAAATTAATTGACTAGGAATTAGATACACTTGCGTATAGTTGGAATAGGAGATAAAATAGGAAATCAAATTAAAGATCCAGAGTATATATAAATAGTACCTACAAGTTCATTCCAATTGTAAAGTTGTTTATTATTGAAATGATGGAATTACAACAAATCTCCTTTCCTACTTTGGACAGACTGGTATTGAAAGGTAGTTTAAATCTTCTATTTCATTCCATATTCCATCTTCTATTCCATTTTATGAATATATGATCTGTGTATTAAATAATTTTTTATAAAAATAATTGATTGAAAATCAGATACATTTATCATAAATACAGTAAGGCGAAATAGAAGATGAAATAGGAAATGCAATAGAAGATCCAGAGTGATTGAAATAGTTTAAATCTTCTATTACATTACATATTCTATCTGATATTCCTTTTTATGAATATATAATGAGGATCGATATGACCTCACATGGTCACACGATGGAAAAGACCAGGTTAAGGTAGAGAATAATCTAATTTTCACATTTGCATAATCTAAAATATGGGTCTAAATACTGAAATCACATATTCAATCAAGAGTGTTGGAGCATATCCCATAAACTTTCAATTCTTGAGTTAGTAACAAGTACAAACATACAGTTGAGGAAAACAAAGAGAGTAAGATATTAAATACTTTGTAAATGACAATCATTCGACTATTTGTAAGAACAGACATAGGGCTATTAATGGGTCGGATTGAGATTGGATCATGCTGAATCCAAATTCAAATTCAAATCTGACAATGATATGTTAGATCCGAATTCGATCCAAAATCCTATAGAATCTTGGTTATTATAACCATATCCAAATTCACATAAAAATTGGATATTTAAAAAAAGATCCAAATCTAAATACTCCCAAAAATAATATACACTACTAGAAAAGAGGGTATTTGTAACAGAAATTTTCGTTGCTATTCTGTTGCTAATTAGCAACGAAATTGCAACATAAATCATCCAAAGCTAAACCATTGGATGCAAAATTGAATTGCAACGGAAATCATGCTGTTGCTGATTTAGCAATGGAGTATTTTTCGTTGCTAACAAATTCTTCCGTTGCTAATTTTTCTTAAAGTTCTGTATTAAATTCCGTTGCAAATATATGTTGCAATTCTATCCCTATTCCGTTGCTAATTTTTAATCTGATTATGTTGCAATTCCATAACTAATTTAGTCCATTGTAATTTCGTTGCTTATTCATTTTGTTGTAATTCCGTTGCTGACACGTTTCGTGGCAATTCCATTGCTAAATTTGTTCATTGCAATTTTGTAGCAATTCCATTGCTAACTTTGTCCATTGCAATTTCGTAGTTATCCTAGTCTATTGCAATTTCGTTGCAATCCCGCTGCTAAATTTATTCGTTGCAATTCTGTAGTTATCCTAGTCTTTTGCAATTTCGTTGCAATCCAGTTGCTATTTTTGTTCATTGCAATTCCGTAGTAATCCAAATCTGTTGCAATTTTGTTGCAATTCTGTTTGAATGCATAGTTCTCTACATTTGTAGTTATCTATAGTTATCTGTTGCAATTCCGTTGCCATTTCATTGCTAAATTTGTTTGTTGCAATTCTGTAGTTATCCATATCTGTTTATTCCATTGTTGAATTTACGTTGCTAATCTTTTGTTGATATTCTGTAGCTAATATTGTCACAATTCCATTGTTATTTCTGCTCTAATTCCATAGCTAACCGTGTTTTTTTCTTGCTAAATTTTCTTTGTTATACCATTGCTATTTTGCTTGGAATTTCATAGGCAACCTTTTTGGTTGCCATTCTATTATGAATTTTTTTTTAAAAAAATATTTGTCTATATAAATTATTATTATATATATTTTACAAGTAATAATATTATATATCTTGAACCTTAAAAAATAAAATAAAATTGAATAAAGTTTTAATCACTAAAAATTTAACAATTCAATAGATGCAATATAAATTTGTTCAATTATCAAAGTTTACAATTTAGTAAATTTGTAACAAATAAATATCATGAAAATGAAATCAATCTCAAATCATAATCTTCTCCTTTCCCTAAACCAAACAATGTGTACTATGAAAAGTTCTGAACCAATTGCAAGCCATTCGAAGCTAGTGTCTAAATATCATTTTTGCCATAGATATATGTTGCTCCCACTCAAAGCTAGTTGCTCGGTGAAATATTACGCTTATTCTTGATAATGAATTACATCCCCACTCATATCGTGTGATTGTATTCGACATCGACAACTACTTAATTGATATTCTTGCTCTGTAAAATACTATTAAGCACATGAAGAAACAAAGATCAAAAGTTAACTAAGGTCATTCAACTGGTGATATAATGTATGGTGATATAATATAGGACCATTAAACTGAGTTGGCAGACGCACCTTTTTTCGTATCTTTTTTCTCACAACAACTCCAGCCAACTTAATTTGATTGTGTAGCCTGGAGCTTTGATCATGTCTACATCATGTTTGTATTTACAAATGAAATCTCTTCTAAATTAGTAGTTGTCATTCGGTTTTTATTTAAAGAAACATAAACAAATATGAAGCACAAATAAATTATAAACCAAATGACCTACCTAATAGCATTTAGGGTCTAGATAGCTATGTAGCATCTGATCACTCTTTCTATGACTAATTGCACTAAAAAATTTCATCAATTTCACTAACATGATTAATGTCCACATGAAAGGACATTGATATTGTGAATCATTAGAAGTTCCAAAGATACATATAAACAAGCAACATAAGAAATGACATTTCTCACTCAAGATTTATATTATTAAAAATCTTAAAGATTTGTATAGTCAACACACAAATATAATGACAAGAAAACATTTGTCATTTATCTCAATAGGGTGAGATTTTGCAAGTGTATCCAATCAAAGTCCCTCAATAATTTCATCAAGAAATTGAGTCCAAATTTGCCAATCTGGGAACAAGCCATCTGTGGCTTAAATTTTTGCTCTTAAATTTTTATAATAATGCCCAAATGATATTTTCAACTGTATTCACTTTATGCAGATAGTTGCACTTCAAAAGTTTCTTTCAAGTCATAAATGATACTGATATGTTGCTTAATGGCTGAGGAACAAGATGCTCATGATGCAGAATGCTTGGAGTAAGAAAGTATAGTGAATTTCAAATATTCTCATTTGCAATTCACATTGCATGACCTTGTGAAGTGGAGAGAAACTCATGTATATCTTCTTGTAAATCATCTGTCACACAACATATAAAGATTGTTCACTTTTTATAATTGGATTTTAGACATTACATCTTTTTCTTCTGTAATCATTCTTTGCTCTAAAGTTCTAGAGCTCCCAACTAAGTCATTTTACTATGTATTTGTTTTTGTTCGCAAGAAGGAGTTGTGAGCAAAGTTGGAATATTATTCACACATCTGTACAAGATCTCCTGAAGGCTTCAAGATGTCCTTCATAACTTTGATAAATTGGTAAGGTTGCCACTCTGTAGTTTTCTGAACGTGCAGTTGTGATGTAGAAATCTCAGTAACCTTTTGATTAGTTTGTTATTGATGCAGTTTTGTTGGGTATTGTTGCAAAAATTTAATACCAAAACCAAATTAGGCAGATTCATAAGAAATTATCTAGGCCAGGATATATCAATCGTTCACATACAAAGAGGCTAACCAAGATGAGACAAAGTACGGTGCTAATCAACCAATTAACTCGAGCATTTATAATTAAGGAAAACCAGCAGATAACTCAGCGATGTTAGATGTTCTACTAATATAAGATCTCAGCAGCCAAGTTATATAATATCCTGAAGATAAACAACATATAAAAATGAAGAAAATCCGAGAATGACATACACTATCTTATCTCATCCCTTAATGAGAATATTACAAGTTAAAATTAGGCCAAGATTTTATCAAGTCATGGAGAAAATAATAGAAATATCACCATTTCAAATTGCAATATCATTAATAGACATAAAGGAATGAGAAAATATCAGAAAATTTACCTCTTTCAGTTTTGTCTCCTTAAATTGATCATTCCTTTCAGTTCTGTCTCCTGGTTCAACAATGCTGCATACTAGAGCTAGTCTCCTGAAAAAGAAGCGACAATTTTCAACAATATACACACACACACCCAATTGGGATTAATTTCAAGATCCAAATTATATTCATTTACATTCAAGAAGATAGTTTAGACAAATACCTTCTACTTTTGTGACCCTTTTTCTGTCTGCCCCAGACGAGGCTTTGATCCTGATTACTGACAGAAGCAAAATCTGGGCAAGAATAAAAGGATATTCGAGTTTGAGACCTGTTGGGGGGCTGGACTTTGAGGTTAGGCAAAAAGTCATAGGTAATGATAGATTTGGTGGACATAACTTTTTTAGCAAAGGTCTATGATTCGATTGATGCGAACAATTAACAATATATGTAAAATGGATAAAGGGTTTGAAGAAATTTTGTAAAACTATATATGGGATACTTTTTCTTTTCTGAAGAATTATGTATGAATCTTGGAAGTAGCATACAGTAATCTGCTAATCCTATTGGAGAAGTTCTATATTTTATAGGAAGAAGAAATAGTTCCAGAAAAATGTGAAAAGACACGCTAGCTGAGCTTTCAGCATGAAATTTCCTATTTGAAAAGTTGTCTTCTTCTTCTTTTTTTTATTCTTTTTTTGGTTTTTATTCCCCCCTGATATAAGCTAACTTTTCAATTTAATTAGGTTCCACTATGTATATGGTCAATTTTTATATATTATAGGAAGTACAACTTGGTGATATTTTTCATATGTAGTACATATATAGGCGGCTTTCTTTCTAACTTCTCCATGCAAAAACAAAATTACAGCCTTTGCAATATCATTATTGCAGATTTTCATACTTTCCGTTAACTAGCTTTAACAAGAAAAGCATTAAATGCATGTGCATCTTTCCTCTAAAGATCCCATGCATTATCTGGTACCCTATCAGTCATCTTGTGTTTTCTTCTAATTATAACACTGCAAGATCCTCCCATAATATACTTCACAAGTAGATTACTGCCTGAGTAATGTTTTGGAACAATTGCAGGAATATTACACTCATAAATTATGAAGGTTGATATATAGTTAAACTCACATATTTCCAAACTTCTTTTGCTTTATGACAATATCAAAAAAGGAGACACACACAGGAAAAAGAAAAAAGAACAAAACAAAAAAAAAAGAAAAGAAAAGAGATCAATAGAATGAGTATTTCAACCACACATAGAAAGCTAAAGCTCATCCAGGTAAATGAAGGAATGATCAATTTAAGGAGACCATTCTTACATCAAGATGCTGTGCTGCTTCTAGAATCAAACGCACTGTTGCTGCACCGTTCCTAGCGACCCTCATTGAAATCAAAAGAAACGAAGTGAAAAAATGAAGCAAAACATCAATTTTCTTTTGAAGAAAAATTTTGAATTAAAAACTTCAGAAAAGAGAAAAATCAATATAGAAGGTAAAACAATAAATTGAGACGAGGTCCATTGACCCTCTCTATGACATATACTTCAGCGGGATGATCTTCTGCCCAAGGAGCGTCTACACCTCCAACATCAGCAGCCACACGACGTTCATTGACCCGGCACCATTGCAGATTAAAACCAAAATGGATAGACGATTCTTGGAAGCTTTAAAACTTTCTTGGTTCTGTTTGTTTCAAATTGGAGATTCCCTATTGGAGACCTGAAGCAGGGAAGTGCCAACTGCTCAAATGAATCCTTTGCAATTCTTCTTAGAAAAAAAAAAAAAAGCTCCTCCTCCGAGCGTCAAAAAATAAGTCTGATGCAAAGGGATGAGGGGGGAGTGCCAAACTCGGTAGGGTAATGGAAAGGGTGGTGGAAAGGACAGGCGGTTGGGAGGTAGAAATTAGGCAACGAGCACTAGAGGGGGAAGTGGAGGCGTGGAAAAGGGGAAAGAAGTGGAAGAATGGATGTATTATTGGATAAATAACATGTGGGAATTGGGATTTGGGAGAACATATTTCTCAAAACTGTAATTTTGGGGTTTGGTAGTTAATAAGTGGATTTTGTGGTTTTTTGTTAAATAAATTTTTTAATAATAAAAATTATAGGTAATTTTTTTATTTATCAATTTTAGAAAAAATTTAAATTTTCTAGATTAAAAAAGAATTTTTTAAATGAAAAGTAATAGAAAAGAATTAAAATATTTATGTCTCTCTTATATTGAGGACTAGGCACAACGAGTACCCCATCTACTTTGTATCCTATAAAATATATGTACCTAACAAATAATAATATTGTCCTATAAGATATAGCAAAATTAGATATAATTTAAAAATAAAGAAAACAATGAGTCATTCTTTATAATTGTTGACAAATGACTTATAACAACCAAAGTGAAAAGTTATTTATGGTAAGTTCAATTAGAATAACTACGTCCCCATTCTTTATAATCAATTTGTGTATATTTTCAAATTAACTAAAATCAAATATTAGTACTAGTTGATTTGATATTTTTTTAATATTTATCATCATAACTATTTAATAAATAATAAAAACAGTTCATTTATTAGCGAACAACTAAACAAAACTAAATATTACATAATTTATCACTTAAGTAATTCATTTAAGAATATAACTTATATATTGAGTTCTAATTAAGGGTATGAAAATTAATTAATTTTGATAAAAAAAATTCCCATTTCTATCCTCTTGCGATTCCATTGCAATCATTATAGCTACCAACAAAACAGAAATGGAATAGCTACGAAAATATAATTAAACTAATCTTTTTGTTCTTAAAACATAATTTGAATTTATCCCGTCTCACACAAGACTATTCTTTTATAAATCTAAGAAAATAAAAATAATTATGGAGTATAAATGAAAAAATAAATATGAAATTTAACATTTATAATGAAAATCATAGAAAATTGAAGGATTAGGCACAACGAGTACCCCATCAACTTTTGATCCTATAAAATACATGTGCCTAACAAATAATACTATTGTTCTATAAGATATAAATTTAAAAATAAACAAAACAATTAGTCATTCTTTATAATTATTGACAAATGACTTATAACAACAAAGGTGAAGAGTTATTTAGCGTAAGTTCAATTAAAGTAACTAGGTCCCAATTCCTTATAATCAATTTAAATGTGACGTGTATATTTTCAAATTAACTAAAATCGAATATTAGCACCATATAGTTGATTTGATATATGCCTTTTTTTCCCCCAATATTTGCCATCATAACTATTTAATAAATAATAATAACAGTTAATTTATTAGCGAATAATTAAACAAAACTAAATATTGCATAATTTATCACTTAAGTAATTCACTTAAGAATATAACTTATATATTGAATTTTAATCAAAGGCTAACGAAATTAATTAATTTTGATTAAAAAAATTCTTGTTTCTATTCTCTTGTGATTCTGTTGCTATTGTTATAGTTGCCAACAGAACAGAAATGGAATAGGTACGGAAATATAATTAAACTAATCATTTTGTTATTAAAACATAATTTCAATTTATCCCATTTTACACAAGACTATTTTTTTATAAATCTAGTAAAATCAAAATAATTATAGAGTATAAATGGAAAAAAAAAATGAAATTTAACATTTATATTGAAAATCATAGAAAATTGAAGGATTAGGTACAATGAGTACCCTATCAACTTTTGATCCTATAAAATATATGTGCGTAACAGATAATACTATTGTTCTATAAGATATAAATTTAAAAATAAAGAAAAATGAGTCATTCTTTATAATTGTCGACAAATGATTTATAACAACCAAGGTGAAGAGTTATTTAAGGTAAGTTCAATTAGAGTAACTAGGTCCCAATTCCATATAATCAATTGAAATGTGACGTGTTTATTTTCAAATTAACTAAAATTGAATATTAGTACTATATAGTTGATTTGATATATGCTTTTTCTTACCCAATATTTGTCATCATAACTATTTGATAAATAATAATAACTGTTAATTTGTTAGCAAATAATTTAAACAAAACTAAATATTACATAATTTATCACTTAAGTAATTCATTTAAGAATATAACTTATATGTTGAATTTTAATCAAAGGCTATCGAAATTAATTAATTTTGATAGAAAAAATTCCCATTTCTATTCTCTTACAATTTCGTTGCTACCGTTATAGCTAGCAACAGAATAGAAATGGAATTGGTATGAAAATATAATGTTTTGTTATTAAAACATAATTTTAATTTATCTCATCTTACACATTGCTATTTTCATTTCATAAATCTAAGAATTTGAATTTACCCCGTCGTACACAAGACTATTTTTTTTAAAATATAAGAAAATCAAAATAATTATAGAATATAAATGAAAAAATAAATATGAAATTTAACACTTATATTGATAATTGTAGAAATTGAAGGAATAGGCACAATGAGTACCCCATCAACTTTTCATCGTACAAAAAATATATGTGTCTGGCAAATAATACTATTGTTGTATAAAATATAGCAAAATTAGTTAAAATGTAAAAT
>JACGDI010005535.1:10453-22542 GCA_014898725.1 Jacaranda copaia
GGTAGAAAAATTCTATTGGCAAAACTGCATACCCTCCTATTGAGGGTCAAAAGCACCAAGACGCACTTCCCTAGGATATTCTAACATGCCATATTCTTTCAGTGTTCTGTAACATTTATTTATAAATTGGTGAACCCTCTTCTTGATGAGTTGAGAAATGAAAACACAGAGGTTAAGGAAAGGAAAATGAGGAAGTGAAGTTTGAGAGCACCACGGTTCTCAGCGCAACTCAACAAATACTTATCACATACTTCATAAAAGTAGGCTACCATCCCATTCTTGTTTAACAAAATCCATCTTCAAAGTTAAACAAAAACAAAAAAGATAGATAAATAGATAATCTATTTAATGCATTAATGTGGTTTTTTTACCCCTCATTTAGAATTTCATCAAGTCTCAACCAATTATGTAGAAGGTTGATTCATTTCCTAGGCACGCGAAAAACACAAAATAGCTATAAACTAAAAGAAACACTTACATGCTGATAGAAAAGCATCTTGAATTCTAGTTTTATTACTTCATAAAAGAATTTCACCACAAACAAATCCCGGCAAGGGGCAAGTAAATATAAATTTACAGCAAAACTGACCTCAATATAAAGAAGTGAGAGTGTAAGATTCTTGAAGGTCTTGCCATTTGTTAATTTCACTTGTAACCATGCTATAGAAGAAAGTCCCGGATAACTGGTGATTGCACTGCCACATTCAATGGCCCATCTGCTCTTTGTTGGGACTTGTGCTTATGATGTCGAGTCTCTCTCTTTTTCTTGTCCTTGTGATCATGTTCTTCTTTCTCCTTCCCAGAAGTCTGATTTTTTATCTCTTTACTGTGAGCATGGTGTTTTCTTCTTCCATCCGTCTCTATGTCCTTTTTAGATTCAGATACTCCATCCTTCTCCCTTCTCTTACTCGATTTGTTTGATGATTTCCTTCTTGATGAAGAAGTTGTAGCTTCATCGCCTAAAAGCATTTCTTGCACAGCACCGGAGAGTAAATCAGCCTTGAACTCAGTTTTCTCCACTGCAACACTTAACCCTTCTCCATCATCCAATTTCACCACCACAGGTCTCGGCTTTACTTGGTTTGGTTTTTTCTTAATGAAAAGTGACTGTTCTGTTAGCTTCATGAGATCTTGAGCCTCACCAATTGCCTTACCTTTAGGTTCATGAACATGTGGGTAGTCATTCATCCCTTTACTCTCTGAAGGCAGGTAATATAGTCCATGCCGCTTCCGGTGCTCTGCAAGCAGAGATGTGGACTCAGATGATGGTTCAGATTCTTCCTTACTCTGGGGTTCAAGAGCACTAGCAGTATCCTTCTCTAACATTTGAGGTTGTACAAGGGAAAATGAAGTTGATAATGGAAACTTAATATCACCACATACAGCCTCCAAGTCACTAAGATTTTCTTTGAGCACCAAACCATCAGGTAGGTGAACCCTCACCTGGGCATTAAGTGAAACTGGACCAAGCTCCTCCGAAAATACATCAAAAATCAGATTTATCATTTCAGATGCTTTTAGTTCTTCCTTCATTTTATCTCCTTGATTCTGGTACAAACAACCATGTAATTTTGGTTTTATCAAACTAATCAAACCAAGGACATTACTTGCCCTCTCCTGTATTTCTACTTCATCACTCCCAGCTAATGGTCCCAAATTAGTCTCAACAAGATTTATTAGGCCGATAATAGATTCTTTTGTTAGATGATGTTTTCTTGAAGAAGCTGATGTTATCTGCCCATCATTACTAACCATATTCTCATTATCTAGTTCAGTATCAGATAATGATTTGCCTGCCACAGTTTCAAAAGCTCCCTGTAAATCCCTTTCGGAGACTGACTCGGTGAATGCAGAGGGATGTGAAGTACCATCTTCATCTAACTTGACATATGAATATATACAGAATGTCAGCACTTTAAATGCAGATTGAATATATACAGTCCTTACTGATGGAGTAAGGAGACTAGTCCGTGGCTGTAACAGTGCCTCCATGAGCTCAAAGGGGTTTCTTGAGAGCTCAACATACTCTCCTGAAACCCAGGCAGCAGCAGCCAAAACCCCATGTACAAATGGATTACCAAGTAGTGCAGGATCAATCACCAGATCTCGAGCAACATGAACAAGCTCAACTCTAGCATCCTTAACCCTCATTCCAATATCAACAAGCTGGCTCTCAATCTCCCTCCCCTTCTGACAATGTGGAATCCTTGCCATTTCCCCAAGAAATGATACATACCAATCAAAATCAAAAATTACCTCATAAAAATTTCTTGAACAAGTCCACAAGATGAACCCCAGGATCTCATTACAGAACTCCGGATCAGACTTCAGTGCATGGCCGATCAAAATCCTGCAGATTTCCATTACATTATCCTCAGAAACCATTGCCATGACAAGCTGCAAGGCCTCAAGTTTAATGTTTACGTCAACATCACTCAAGGCCTTAACCACCAACTCCTTATTCTCCAACACAGCCCACATATGCTTCTGTGCAACAATAGCAAGTGCTTGCAACCCAAGATACTTAAGATTTGGATCATCATCCAACAAAAACTCCCTCCCCTTCGCAACCGCAAGCTTCATTGCAGACTCATACTCACTCAAACTAGTCACAATCGTCCTCACACATTCAAACGCCAATGATTTAGCCCCAGTCCTGCCCAAATGTTCACAAATCGGCTGCACCACTCTCTTTCCCAACCTGGGCTCCAATGGAGCCAACTTAGCAAAAATCTTCAAAACCTTAATCAGAACCCAATTATTCCTATAGTTAACCAAAATCTTATAAAACTCAGGAGCCAGAGGCAAACAAGATCTAGGTTCTTTAACAGTAAGCTCACAGAACAGTCCCACAACCGAAGACAAAATTCCCACGTCGCTGCTCTCAAGATTTTCCACAAGTCGCTTAAAACAGACGCGAACTGCATCCGGGTATTGTTCGAAAACTCTCAATATCGCGGCTGTTGCTTTCTTTCTTACAAACAATTTACTACAACTAAGCAAAGTGAACAACTCGGGCGTCAAATCGCGGGACAAATCAGGGTTGCAAATGGAAGAAAGAGTAGAGAGAGCTAGACTCACATCATGAACGTTGGATGAGGAAAGATCCTTGCGCAACTGGTGAGTGAGGAGGAGTATGACGTCAGTGGTAGAAGGGTTGAAGGAGAGGGAGGCGGAGAGGAAGGCGACGCGCTTGTGCGAGTGGGCAGAAGAAGAGGAAAGCTCAACGGAGTGGAAGGCGGCCCATGACATGTCAGCGCCATGGAGGGAATGGAGATAGGTCAGTTTCTGAAGCGCGGTGGCTTTAGTTTGGGGGTCAGTAGATTTGATCTCGCGGCGGATCTCGTCCAGCGATTTGGCGATGAAGGCGGAGTCTGTGCCTGGTGGACATAGGCGGAGGCCTTTGATTATGTCGTCTAGGGAGCGTTGGAAAAGGGAGTCCATCAGTGAAGGGCCCGCCATTCTGACATCCGATCAGTGGTTAACTCAACTCCAAATTCCTCTGTCCAATTCTTCAAGCTTGTGGTTCTGTACGATAGAATTCAGTAATTGTTGTGTATATCACAGCAGCTACGCTGGTGCGAGGATGAGCGAGTTTCGACTGTTGAGAGAAAAATGAGAAATTAATTAGATTACAATTTACAGCAGGTGATGATGAAGATAAAAGGGATGAGAATTGAAGAAAGCCGGCTGATTCCTGACTGTACTGCTGTTCATTTATCACTAGGGGATTGATTTTAAATTCAATTATGCCCCCGTCCAACTGTCGTTAATGTCCTATTTGCCCCTTGTATTACTCAAATTTATTATTAATTATTATTTTAAGTGACTTTATTAAACAGGTGGCTGGGGGTGCAAAGTAGACCGAGCTCGACTCCAAAAAAAAAAAAACAAGTTCAAGTTGAACTCATTAAAATATTTAATATAAATTAATATATTATAATTATTTAATAAAATAAATATTTAAAATTAAAAAAATAAATTATTAATATATACTAATTATATAAGTAATATTTAAAAATAAAAAAATAATCACGAACCATCTCGCAAACTTTCGAATAATTAAAATATAGTTCGGGTTCGACTCACGTTAAAACTTTAACCCGAGTCAAATTATAATCGAATCGACTTACAAGGTTCATAAATTTACTCAAACTCATCTTGCACCCTTAGAAAGGACTACCATACAAGCTTAACATTAACTTCTTATTTTAAAATCAGTTCCATAATAAAAAATCAAGTTCAAACTTATTAGTCGGAATTAGCTTATTTATAAACGAATTGAAGATATGAGCAATGTTTGAAAAATTGGACCATTCATTAAATCGAAAAACTTATCGGTTCATAGTTCACTGATTCAACCGTTGGTTAAACAATAATTGAACCGCAATTGAATCGTGATGTCATGTTATGCAATATATATATTGTATAAATTATATATTATTTAAAAGTTAATAAACTACCAAGCATAAATCATAAGCTTAAATTATATTATTCAACTTTGTAAGTTAGAATTTTTTAGATGAAACAGCCAAGAACACATGGGTTGGGTAAAAGACTAAAGGAAACCTTCTAGTCAAATTTAAAAATTAAAATATTAAATTTGATTTGGGTCTTTTATTTTGAAGATCTGTTTCGCTGTTTTAGGCTTTTAGCTTTTTAAGATGTACCTTAACCTGAGAGGTTCACATTATGCCAAAAGTGTAAAAAAAAAAAGAAAGAAAGAAAAAGTGTTAATTGTACTAAAAGTTAAAGGAAAGAAAAGAAAATAAATGAATTGATATGGTTTTAATAAACCGTGAATAGTTCAAAGGTCCAAATCATTCAACTGTCGATTGTGATGATTTTTATAAAATATGATGGTTTTCTTTATTTATTGATTTTTACTCAAAATCAAATGGGTTCATAGGGCAATCGATGGTTCAATTGGTCCAACCACCCAGTTTGGTTTGATTTTTTAAATAGTGGTTATGAGTGTATATTGGAAAGTAGGAGGACTTTATCAAATCCATATCTTTCTTTTGCATGTTCTTGAAAGGAATTCAATCTCTTCAATATCAGAATACCATCTAAATAACTGTGGCTAGAGAGTGAAATAGGTTAGGAAGAAAGAGCTTGGGGCCACGAGACCCTAACTCAAATACTTCAGTCGATGTTGCTTGGCCTGTAGCCGATCTAGCTCTTGAATTCAACTTTCAAGTTGCTCTTAGACAGAGAAGGGATAAAATAGCAAAGAATGTTGCTAAGAAAGAGATCTCTGCTTTTAAAGGTTTAAAGGAAAGACTAACAAGTAGTTCTTTTGAAGAAAGCTCGGGCCTTTACGAGAAAAATAGTGCAGAGTAGATAAGGAAGCACCTTGGGAATTCCTCCTTTGTTGCTGGGTGGAATGGCAAAAGGAATGAGAAAGCTGTTCTAGTACTTTGTTATTAAGTGCTACCACCTTTCGATAGCATCAATCAAAGACACTACAAAAAAATGAGCTATAAATGCACTCAAAAGTGTTGTAAGAGAAATTGTATCACTACATTTCATCTTAAACGACAGCTACTACAAGCATAGTAACGTATGGTGTAGTAAGAGCTTTATGCTACACTTACAAGTGTAATATCATACATTATTTATGCAGCACTTCCAAGTGTAGTAAAATAAATTTCTTATTGCACTTTTGTTTGTTAGGAAAATTTGAAAAGTTAACTGCAATAAAAATAGAATAATATAAGATGAATTCACTAAAATACTTACCATTATTCGTCCATCCTCCCCACCATTTTCCACAGGGTAACAGATCTTGTAAGTCTCTACTCGAGTTGGTTCATAGTTAATACTTTTCTCCTAATTCAGTGATATGATATGCAAAATTTTATCTATTACTAATTTTATATCTTTAACTTTAATCCATATATAATGAATAATAACAAAAGCTTAAAAGGTCATAAAAAACATTTTATTACCTCATCTCGTTGAGCCTGAGCAAAAGATCTTCTTCATATACTATGATGTAATGTCTTGCACTTTCTATTTTCTTGACCACGAATACTAGTTTTCTGAAATTATAATGAAAATTTAAAAAACAATGACAAATATTGATATAAAAAGTCACATTATTGCTTATACCTTTCCCTCTTCAGATAGCCAATACATGATAAGCCTCATCCATTGCTCTTCATTGACTCTTTCATCTTGTTCTTTTACCAAATCTTCAATAGGAAGTATAGGATCAAAATAATCATACCTCAAGTTAGACTTCTAGTTTCTCCACTTAATGTTGATTGACTACAATATCCATTCATCTAAGCCCTTCCTATAATCAAACATCTCCTATATTCAAATGTTATCTCAAATGTGATAATTAGATAAACTCAACACTTATGAGATATCATAACACAGAAAGTTCTAAAATTACCTTCAATAAATCTAACATGTCTTGCTTTTTAGTTGTTGGCATTTTACGCCAATCTAAGACATCAATTGGAGCATGTGTGTGTGTATTCTAGATAGAACACCTAAAAAGCAAACAAATTTTGATTTGTTGCCATCAATAGGTTGCCCATACTTATTGCATTAAATTGAAAGTCTTACACAAAGAGGTAATGCCCAAATCTCAGGCATATAAATAGCTCCTTTTGTTCTTTTTCGTTCCTTGCATGCATCTATTACAAAATACACTTGATCCATAATAGAATGTAATAATTTTAAGCACAAACACAAAAATTACCTTGCAACTCACTAATGCATTGACTTACAAATAACTATCACCATAATCAAATTCTTCATTTAATTATCACACAAATGAAAAAAAGTAAACTAAACTATGTAAATTAATTGCACATAGATTAACTAAAAATGAAGAGCTTACTTGAAGTTGGGTGTGTAGATTGAAGACGTGGAATATGCCGTTCTTTCTCTTTGTTGGTTAGCATCACATCTTGATTCATCTTGACGCTTTCTCATTGGGACCTTTTTAACCATCACTATTGAAACAAAAATGTAATTCTACAATGTACATGATAGCATTAAAGATAAAAAGAATAAAGATTTACACTCTTAAAATTGATATTAACAATAAATTATTCAGTCAACTAAATAAACTATTAAAAGATGAACAAACTATCTAACCTAGTAAACAACCTTTATGTTGCATATTTTACTTCAATAGATATATCAGAAGTCATATGCATCAAAAGTTCAAATAAAAATA
Source organism: Jacaranda copaia (assembly GCA_014898725.1). Lineage (NCBI taxonomy): Eukaryota > Viridiplantae > Streptophyta > Magnoliopsida > Lamiales > Bignoniaceae > Jacaranda > Jacaranda copaia. The sequence goes on from JACGDI010005535.1 coordinate 17,652, forward strand.
AAATACATATAATATCAAAGTTAAGCTCACATGTAATCAACACAATAACACAACTAATTAAGTAGTAGAATGTCTCTTCTTTTGGGGCTTTAATTTATCCATCTCTTTTTTATGTTTTAACATCTCCACAATTGAAGTCATTGGCACATCAATTCTATTTCCAACTGCACCATCTCTAACCTAAACAACTTCTTCATTACCACAAGATGTTGGAACTCTTTCATGTTCCAATTCCACATCAACCTCAACCTCTTCTATCATGTCATATTGATCTCTTGCCATTGATTTCATCACAACCTACCAATTCGGATCCACAGGATCTTCAATATAGAAGACTTGTTGTGCTTGAGATGCAAGTACAAAAGGCTTATTGTGATGCTTTACATTTGTAAAGTTTGTCAAGATAAATCCATCTACATCTTCTTTCAATCACTTGCCTTTTGAAACCCAATCACAATCAATTAACACAACTTTCTTCCCTCCCAAATAATCTATCTCAATTATGTCCTTAATAACCCTATAATAGTTCAATTCACCTACAATCGGATTACTATCTTTTCTACTAGCAAAACTCAAAGTTATTACTAAGACCATAAGACCACAATTTTGAGTTTTTCTATTTTTCTCACGATCATTTGCATGAAATCTAAATCCATTAACTATGAACCCTTTATATCTTTTTACTATGACATTTGGTCCTCTACCCAACAACTTCAAATCTTTAGAAATAGGATCATCGCCATCCAAGCCCATGTTTTCAACCTATGAAAAAAAATAAAACAAACATAAAATGATTACATAACATCGAAGGCCAAATCAACATATTCATGTCTTAAAGTAATTTAAGCAACAACTTACATGTTCTTGAAACCAAGATGCAAATGTTTCATTGTGAATACGTTGAATTTGATGCTCTGAAGCACAAGAATGTTAGCTAATAATCATTGTCTTGTGATTGCTGTAATTAAACAAGTGTATGAGCCATATTTTACTAAATAAAACATACAAATAATATAAATTGACAACTTACTTAATATATTGATCAATGTGTTTGCAATTGAACACATATCGATGTGCTTGTGCCAACACTTTGACATCTACTTTAACAATTTCTATCTTCCCAATAGGATGACCTGACATCCAAAAGATATCTAACCCTTTTTTGCAATTCTCATTCTCAACATTGTTTCTTCCATTTTGGTTAAATCTTTGTCTCCACATCATTTGAAAAGTTCAAGGAGCAAACTGTCAAACATTCATCTACAATGTGCCCCTTAGCTATAATAACCTTCTGGGTGACTCCTATTTCGTACATATGATTTTAAAGTGGACAAGTACCAAAGGGATTACAAATTTCTTATTTTAGACTTAAATTTCATCAACTCTAAGCATAAGAAAGAAAAGAAGTAAAAAAATAATTAGTAAAGAAAAACTTTAGTACATCTCAATTGGATACATTCAACAATAATGCACTAGACCTGCCGGCCTAGCCTCATTGGCCAAATGAATGCATAGATGCACCATAATATCAAAAGAAGTCAGAGGAAAAATCCTCTCAAGTTGGCACAATGTCTTTGCAATCTCATTTTCTAGTGCAAATAAGTCATGAGGTTGAAGAACTTTAGAACACAAGTCTCAAAAGTACCGACATAATCGAATCAAAAGTTGACGCATAGACTTAGGAAATACAATCCGTAGAGCTAATGGAAGTAGTTGTTGCATTAGAATGTGATTGTCATAACTTTTTAGACCAAAAAATTTGAGTGGCTTAAGCTTCACACTTTTAGATGTATTGGAAGAATAACCATCAGGAACCCTTACATCCTGTATAACCTTGAAAAAAATTTCTCTTTTTTGTCCATTGTGTATGAAGCAGTAGGTAGTACAAATCTATTAGATTCTCTTTCTTTAGGGTAAAGACCTGGTCTGATGCCCATATCTTGTAAGTCTAGATATGCACGTAAGTGATCTTTTGATTTACCCTATAAATCTAACAAAGTGCCAAGAAGACTATCACACACATTTTTCTCAATATGCGTGACATCGAGATTATGACACACCAAGTTATCTTTCTAGTAAGGAAGATAAAAAAAACATACATTTCTTTCTCCAACCATTTGGTAACTCTAGATTAACAGTTACTGTTTTTCCAAATTTGATGGGATCACAATTATTCAATTCATCAAGTATCATTGATCCAATCAACTGAGAAGGAGGCCCCTAAATTCTATAGTCCTACTAAAAGAATCAGAATCCCTGCGGAACGAATGATTTCTAGGCAAAAATTAGCAATGACCCATATAGCCCTCCTTTTTAGAAAAATGTAATCGCATAGACCATATGGACTTATGACATAATGGACAAGCATAATACCCTTTGGTTTGATGACCAAACAAGTCAAAATTAGCAAGAAAGTCACTAATTGTCCACAATAATGCAGCATGCATCTAAAAATTTTCCTTGCAAGATGTATCATAAGGTTTTATCCCAACATCCCATAGTTCCTTCAACTCTGCTATCAAAGGTTGCAAATACACATAAGTGTCATTTTCCAGTTGAGTTGGGCTAGAAATAAGCAATGATAACATGAAAAAAGATTTTTTCATGTACATCTAAGGAGGTAAGTTATATGGCAATAACACAACTGGCCACATACCATATTGTACACTCATAGTTTGAAATGGATTAAATCCATTCAAAGCCAACCCAAGTTTGACATTGCGGAATCTTTTGCAAATTCAGAATGACAATTGTCAAAGGTGTGCCGAGCTGGAGAATTTGTTGGATGTCTCATTTTATCATCTTTGGGACAACCCTCACCATGCCATCTCATAAATGTTGTTGTTTTAGATGACATGAACAATCATTGCAACCCTAGTTTTAAAAGAAAATGCCATGAAGTCTTAGCTAAAACATTTTTACCTTCTGTTTTTTTAATTCATTTAGACTCAAGACATATTTTGCATTCAGTCCTCCATTGATCAACACCCTAATATAGCATGTAGTCATTTTGACATGCATCATATTTTTCATGACCCATGCCTAATTCTTTAATTATCTTCTTACCTTCATACCAAGATTTTGATAGTTGCATGCCTTCAAGTAAAGCCTCATTCAAAAAATCAATCATCATTGTAAATGATTTATCATCCACTTACCGAGGCACTTTATGTTAAGCATTCTAATCAAGAAAGAAAGTTTTGATAATTTTTGCAACCAAGGTACAACTCCAGTTGAGAATCCTCAGGAAACTTATAAAATTTTGTTGCCTCAACATTAGGTTTTTCATCTAAACCACCCATAACACAATCATCATCAGTTATACGCCCAAAAGTATCATGCAATAATCCTTGGATGTCATCTTGAACATTCATTATAGTAGGTGCCTGTGTTGAAGATACTATGGAAAATATAAGCTCACCATGTGCTAGCCAACTTATGTAATCTTTCAGGAAACCATCACAAATTAAGTGGTCCTTTACTATTTCTCTGGACTTGCTTAACCCATTCTTACAATTTTTACACAAGCATAAAATCATTCCATCAGTACTAGAATGTGAAAATGCAAAATTAAGGAATTTATCAACTCCCGCTTCATATGCATTGCTTGTCCTTGGCAAATTCATCCAAATTTTATCCATATCTAAACTAAATATAACCATGAAATGATTGATAACTGGTTCAAAATTTTAAGAAAATGAAATAGTTAGTTACTAAAAAAAGTAAAAAAAAGTTAATCATGCATTTAATAACATCATTTAATTAATAAAACTTGAGTAATAAACTAATAAGTATGTCATTTACAAGCAAGAGATTCTAAGTTCTAAAGATCATTTAAAGTATATATGCATATGTATATATAAATAGAGACAAAGATAGGGCAGGAGAATATGGGTGCATTGGGGTTCATATTTAAAGACTTACAAGTGTCACTATGTATGATATTATAACACTTTTGGGTGTTCAATTATCAAAATTTCAAGACTATAAAAAGTGTCCCTATACTCTTCTATTAGACACTTAAATGTGTCCCTCTAAAATTCATGAAAGTGTCGTTACACATAAAAATGTCCTATAAAATATTATATAATGACATTTTTTTCGCATCAATATAAATATGTACCTATATTTCAATGAATAATCAAAAGCGTCTCAATATGTAACATAGAATATGTCTGAGTGCATTCAAAAAAACTTCATAGGTAGTTCTTTCATCAAACCAAACATCCCATTATTCTTCATCCAATAAAACCTGTTAAAGTCAAACAAACATGGATTTTAAGTTAAATCTAGGTACTCAACAAATAAAATAAAAAATTTGACAAAAGTAAGAAAATAATAATTATCAAATTTTGACAAGCTATCTACTATTTATTCACTTATGGATTAGACTCATGTCCTCCACTTAATGCTTCTAGGTATGCAAGACAAATTTTCTTAAGATTAAATGAGAAAAGTACTTTGATTTTGATAAATTAGAGGAAAGAAGAAGCCAAATACTACCTATCAAAAAAAGTCTCTGTACACAGTACATGCTATTTTAATTCTTGAGTTTGGTTCCTACATCTGACCTAATACTAGCAACCTTTAATATGTTCTATATAAGATACTGTTATGAAAGTTTTACCTTATTCATTTCCTAGGACGCACATATAAAATTAAGGAAATGGTATTTAAAAACATAAAACATTATAAACTTAAGTATACAATCACTCATTCATGCATTTAATTATCTATGCATTTTAGCATGCATTCATATAAAAGCTAGGATTGGCAAGTGACCTGAAGTTTTGTTGTTCCAAGAAGTATCAATGACAATAGGAATATTCCTCCACCCAGCAATACCATAAGAAAGCATGGGATTCTGTTTCCACCCAAAAAAAAAAAAAAA
>JACGDI010005535.1:22684-33646 GCA_014898725.1 Jacaranda copaia
AAAAAAAAAAAAAAAAAACATGAATGGATAATTATTCAATATCATTTTAGAAATGAAGAACTATTTACATTTGGTCCATGATGATCTTATATATACCAATATAAGTATTAAAACAATCCAATCAAAAAATTAAATAGAAAGAAAAATATGCCCATTTAGATCAAGTGAACATTGCAATTAATTGACAATACATGTCAATAATCAACAAATAAATTATAGAAGATAAACAATTGACTTTCATTCCAAATATATAATGATAATATAAAAAAATGCTCCTCAAGAATGAAAACAGCAAACATGGAGTGGTGCTCAAGCATGAAAACACAGTCAACATGTGCTCTTAAGGTAATTATCAAATTGCAGTTGGTGCCTGATATCAATGAATCTGTTTTGAGTTAGTGCCATTACAGTGCTTACAAATATTGGGTGAATGAGCAAATAAAAAAAATTTACAGTTGAGGATTATTTATTTAGTACGCAAACTTGCTTTAGTGACTAATTTAATATATAATCAATTTCCATAAATTTTGAGATCATGAGAACAGATTGAAATAAACCAAATGCATACTTAATTCTGAAAATTTCCCATCAAGATACTTTAACCAAATGCATACTTAATTCTTCACACAAATAAACTGGGACAGAGAGAATGCAAAGAAAGGAGAATGTACAAGGGAATGAGACTCCATTTTCTAAAAGAGAAGGATGAACGAATATTTCACAGAAGGTTGTAGAGAAGAATTCTCAATCTGTATATTGCAAAAAATTGCACTCAAGAATTACAGATTAGGGATATATATATACACACAAAAGCACCATGACATAAATGTCAAGTGAAGAAATCAAGTGGATTGTCATTTTCCATATATTATACACTAGTTGGCATATAATAACACTTTTCTTTGTTCCTTTGCAGGAGGAAAAACTGAATTTGTTGTTGTCTTCACCAGCAGAGACATCCAGTTTTGCACCAAAAACAATGAATCTAGGCCCAGCAGATGTAACTGACGTTCAAATAGTCTGTTTGTTTCTACCTGGTCACTGATAGATACTTATGTGTTAGTTTGTTTTTTAAATATCCTTTCCACTTATTTTGGTCTCCCATTATAGCTTGCACATGACAATTATCCATGCGTGTGTGTTCAGTTTTTTTCTTCTTGTTGTCACTGTCTGTTTGATTCTAAGAAAAATATTTCAGCGTTAAGATGATACTTATACTTTTTCTACCTTATTCTAAGGATCCTGTTGAGCAAGTGGAGCATAATCCTATCCAGGTGGATGTTGGTACAAATATGGATCATCTAGGATGCAGTAATAGCGAAATACTTCAGCAAAGTTGCTATTTTATTTGGAAGGGAACAACTGAGCTCTGAATTGACACTATATCAGTCTACTCTCAAACAGCAAACTGAAGCAGAGTATGATAACATCCCAAGTGCTAGCTTGTGGACTCGTATATACAAAGTAACTTACAAAAGATACGCGACAACCTAATCTAGTCATGCCAATCCTAGTAGTGATGAGGCTCTATGTCTTCTTTTATCTAGAAAAGCTTCATTATTTCAGGACACTCCATTTTTCTCTCACATGTTCGTTTCTGAAGTTCACCTCAAGATATTTGGTCCAACTAATGATATATTATCCCCTCTGAAAAGCCTGGAAGGAATAAATAGATTGAGATTTCATCTGATGTCTTGTGAAAGAACACATGCATACATAGAAGGAAGGATAGATGATTTGGATAAGTTAAATGCAGCAGTTTGTGAAGTTCCCCAAAATGTATTTGCCAACAAGAAGTTAACAGAAAAACTAGAACAGCATATGCAAGAACCTATGGCAGAAAAAAGAAAAAAAAAAGGGCTATAATTAATTCATGCCACCAACCTTTCTCAAATTTTTGCCAACTTTTTCAATGTCCAACCTCCTGCAAGTCAATTATATTCCATAATAGAGGTTGTTGTTTTCTCAATTCAAAATAATGTTTCATTGAGACAAAGATATTATACTGCTAAATACACCAAAGACATAACACAATTATCTTGTGTATTTGACTATTTTCATAACAAAAGGATGGCAAAGATGAGGCAAGCCAAAGTAGTTCCAGTGTCTAAAGACGATTTGTTTGGCAGATAAGTCACCATTTTCTAAACAGTTCTTCAATATGTTCTTGAGGAATATGTCTAGTAAACTCAAAGTGAGATTAATTTGAGTTCTTTGTGATTGGAAATTGTTATATCTGCAATAAGAGCATAGAAATCTCTCTCAACCTCCAGATTTCTAATTAGAACTTCCCTAGCATCCCTTTCAAAATCCAAATAAACAAAAGCAAAGCAACAAGAATAACCACATACTAAGATGCTCATTAAGATGCACTAATGGCTCAAAAGGCCAATATGTCACCCATGAGTAACAAAAAACTAACTGCAACAACTTAACATAGTGCTCATTCATAAGGAGTTGCTTCTAGAATGTTGCCAGACTTCTCCATCAAGCAGAGTATTTCAATCTTGTACACCAGCACTGGACCTAGTAAACTAAGGTCAAAAAATTCTCCAGCTTAGGTTATTTTCCATTTGAAACTGGCCGCCAACTCACTCAAACACTTACGCTTAGCATTAGACAAATTATTATATTTCTTCGTATATCACCCTTTGCCAATCCATTCCTCTTTCCACTTCCCACCGAAGAAACTATTTTATGATAAAATCTTAGATAAGTACAAATACTAGCCATTGAGATCCCAGTAAACAAGCATGGATGTGCTTCCCATTAAATTTTACTGTGAATGGAATTAGACACCCATCAACGTGATATGCTAGCATGATTTCAATCAGAAACCATTCCTCACAAAACTATATTAATGGGCCACAAAGCACTTAATTAGGTCCAACAAGTCATGTACACTAGGTCACTCACAGCAAAAAAGTGCACCAAACCTGATTTCTAGATATTGGGAAACAGAAATTAGTTAAGAAGCAGCAATCAGAAATTCTAGATATTTTCTTCTGCTAATTTTTTGAATCATGTATTGTGTAAATATAGCCCTTCTTTATGCGAACCCCCCATTATAGCAAAAGACCTGTTCTACTATCCTAAACTTTACTTAAACTTACTAAAGAAGTGAGCTTGAACAAGAAGCAGAAGCACAGTTTCTATTAAATAACACCATGACTAAGCAGCTCCACACAGATTTTTTGTCAAAGCAAAATTGAGATTACAGTCCCCTAGTGTAATTTGAGTCAAGAAAGAAACCAAAATCTATCAGAAAAATATGGTGAATAGGATGAAATTCACAAGAGTATGGGAGTTTGTACCCTATATTTGCTTGTGTGGTTAGTGTGTGTCAAGGTTTGCTGCAAAGAGTTCAATGGTGGGTATCATGGCGCCGGCAGATGTGCATGTGATAGTGGTGGTGTTGATAAGTTTCTATAGAGGAGTGATGGTGGCGCATTTGTTTCAGGGCATGTGTGATGGTGGGGCATGGTTTTGTAGTGCGTAGGGATTTCTGCGGTATGGCAATATGGGAGAGGGAGAAATGAAAAAGGGGGCGGTAATTCCACGAGGAAAAAGATTTTTGGAGCCAAAATTTCAGCATTTTTTATAAATAAAAATTAAATATTTTATTTTTACTACTCTCAATGGTTAAATGTGGGAAAATATATCTATTACTACACTTGTATAAAAATGTAGGGAAAATATTGGAGCCAAATTTTAGGCGCCAACACATTTTTATGGATGAAAAACTAAGAAAAAATGAATTACTTTATCTTTCCTACACCTAATCAAAAAATGTAGGGAGGTATTTATATGACTACACTTGTATAATAGTGTAGGGAAAATAGTATAGTAATACTACTTTTTTCTTGTAGTGAGAAAAACAAGGCACAACAGGCTCTCTGCTCCTAGTCACTAAATATTGCTATTTTGGGGATTCCACCAAGGGGCTGTCTTGTTGTAGGTGAAGATTGAAAACAACGATCATTCCATGTTATCAATGTCAAAGTATTTATTGTCGTGATGCCTTGTCTCCCTTTTGTTATCCCCTGCTCTCCTTGTATAGGTTGGGAAAGCACCAGGTGGTTGTTGATGGATAAGGCCGGAACATTGACCGCAAACAAAGGATGGACAGCCCTCAATTCCTAATGAGAAAGACAAAGCTGAGATGCCTCTTCTACCGTGAGGTGGAATACGGATCCTTCCAACTTCTATGCATATTAGATTGATTTGCCTTTCAATCACAAGAACAACTCTTCCAGTGTGCCTAATGGCTCTATTCTCGATTTCTATTGCAACAAAGAGAGGCTTTAGTAATAGAGTCAAAATCACAATTAGAGTTAGTCCTGATAAAAAAAAGAGAAAGTTAGGTCTAGCTGATTTTTGAGTTGACTAATGATAGATATGTAGAAATTGCAGGACCAAAATGAGCTATGCTAAGTGCCTAATGGCATAGTAGAAGATTTTTTAAACAAGGAAGGTGGACAAGCTAGATTTGAATAAAGAAAAGGTCTAGCATCCAAAGTGTGCAAAGAACTAGAGCTCCTCCCTAAATCTTGACTTTACTAACTTCATTATGAGTCAATCTAGTGAGAAATCAATTGCACTAGTGATAGCCTTAATGGGTGCATTCATTAAGAAAGTCAATTAGAACATGAGATTCTTTCAGCGGAGATCGGAGTTAAGAGATGATTATGTTCTTACTTTGTCTTTATTCTTTGGAAGTAGGACAGGGACTTTGGCTCATGTTGAGATGACCATCATTCATTTGATGCCAGTTGCTACACTGACATAGGTAGAGGACATGTAATGCCTAAATTGCAAAGCAAAAAAGGTTAGCTCAGTAGAGACTTCTAAGCCCTTTGGTGTACCCCAACTGAAAGGTGCCAGATGGACTAATAATAGCAAGCAAGGGTTGTAACCTTTCTAAAAGTCTTCTACCCTAGTAGGAAAAAAAGAAGGAAAACTCTATCCAATGAAACTCCTTTTCTGCTGGGAAACACGGGAAGGAAGGGCTATGGTATTTTTGTGAAATCCCCATGATGATAGTAATTTAATGATGGACAGTTTGCATTAGTGCTCAGACTTGTTCCTCAGAAGGTCTATCTCAAGCTCTTTTCTTAGCTTATTAGTGACTCTTTTGGCTACTAAAAAAAGATGTGCATTATAGGTTCATGGAAAAACATCAATCAATTTTTTTTCAAATCTTGGAATAAGTTATCAGTGAGGTTCTAGGTTTACCTACATGAGGGCATTAGTTACATCCTCTACAGTAGACAAGAATAAGTAGTTGACCAATAGAAAGCATAGGAAAAGGTTCTAATATCTTCTTGATGATAAAGGTGGATAGGTTTTCTTTTCTTTCTTTAGTTGACTTGAATTAATTTAAATACTGAACTTTCTGTGTAGGCACAAGGTATGTCATTGAAGACCATTCTTTTCTTTCTCATACTAACTCTTGAAACGTTTTGATATGGACAAAAATGGCATCATTGGGGCTACGTAATTGATATTCAAGAGAAGTAAAGAAAAGATCAAAGTTGGCATTTACCCTATTATTGGAGAAAGAAGCCCTTTGTTGAGTTTGGAACCCTATGGGGTCCTTATAGTAGGTTGGACCAACATCTATTTGAGAGTAGGTAGTATTTAGAGAAAAGGATATTATATAACTATACGGAGAAGCCTTTTAAGGAAGACTATCTTTAGCTTCCTCATCCATTAAAGATCTTAAGGTAAGAGATTGAGACTCTAATTCATTTAGGTCATCCACCCCTTATGCCTCAAGCTTAAGTGATAAAGATAGCCTCGAAGTACATGCTAGTTCACCCCAATCCATTTGCCCCAGTAATCCACACTTGGATATTCAGGATGGTGTACGCATATCGCAAGTCTGCTATCACCAATAAACATAAATTAAAGAAGAAGTTCATAGCACCGAATGACTCTTAAGACTTGTTGATACAAAAGACTAGCCCAACTCCTTTTCAAATCTTTTCCCCAAGTGATGGCTATCCAGAGAATATCCCTATTTGCTTTATTTTAACAAAGGGACTCCTGCTTCAGTTCAATGATTGTAATTTAACATAGTTGCTCACACACATAAGGTGGCACTAATGTGTGCCCGAAGGTGGTAAGTATCTAATGAAGATATAAGTTATTGAAAGATCATCTTCGTTAGGAACTAAGTAGAAAGTTCGGTTGGTACTAGAAAACTTTGTGAGACCCTATTTCCTATCTGTATCTCTAAATCCTTAGTTTTTGGAACAATAAGAGACTCACTAAGGTGATTGGAATCCTATTTGAGATGCTCTAATAAAAAAGAGTGAAAAGAATAACCATATTTGATGGGGCTTCTATGTTTTTTCAAAAGATGGCTGCTAGATAGTTTGGTCTTCTCTTCTCACAAAATGGATTTACCCATCTCTTAGAAAGTAGTCACATTCTTATCAATCAAGGGGTGTTGCAAGGCATAAGGAGTACCGAGGCTTTATCAAGATGGCTCTCTTTTCTATTCAAATCAGCATCTAACGTCCACCATAAAGACAACTAAGTTAGCATAAAAAAAACTATTTCTCTCTCGAGCCTTACTTGGTGGTTTGGCTGGGACACAATGTGTTTAATACAAGCAATTCCTTATCTGGGACAATCATGGTTGAAGCGAACTTTTTTTTTCAAAGAACTGAAAATGGATAAGTTAAACTACTAGAAGAAAATGAAAAAGGAACATTGAAAGGAAAGATAAGTACGGTTGCTAAGTGCTACGAGCCAAATTTCTCTAAGCTAAAAAAGGTTTACCTAAGAGAAAATTAAAGATTTCAATGGCATCCATGCAATCGCATGCCTAGCCAATCCTATTATTTTGACATATAGAATGGAAGAATCTACTTTTAGGTGCTTGGTTAACTCTACAACAGGTGGAATCTTCCACAAGCTTTATGTAATAGAATTGTTTAGATAATAGTCCGATCTGATTTCTTGTCTAAGGCTCTCTTTTCTTGTCACATTAACTCATTTTTGTTTTCAATAAAGATGTTTAGTAAGAGGTACTTGTCCTTAGAACCATAAAATGGACATTGGCGACTGTTAAAGCCTACTAAGTAGAGATTGATCTAAGCAAGGCTGTTACCTGGCACTTTCTTTCGTAATTTCATAACGTGAAGAGCTCAGTCCTCTGATGGAATCAAGAAAGAGTACTCAAAATTGTAATCTCAAAAGAATATTTTCCTTAATATAATGGAAAGATGTATTCTCATGCATTTTCAACAACACATTCACAAACTCAAAGAGAGTAAATGGAGGAAAAATTCATCTAAAGCTAAAGCGGAGTATGCTGAAATTCAGTCTATTGCTTATTTCATTCCTTTCGTAATAGTGGAACCCACATCATAACCTTAGTAAAGGAACTAAAGCCCTAGAAACGTCTAAAGCCTACCAATTAAAGAGGTTAAGAGCAAGCGTAAGCTCTTCAAGCTTGCCTTCATTCACTTCATGGGAGCCGCATAGCACATGGCTAGAAGTCAAAGGGCCCATAATGAAGTATCCCTATTCCAATATAGAAATTAGGGGGATCGGGAGAATTTAGAGCCACTTGTTTATTCACAGGATTTTCATAATTGAGAAGATTAGCTATATTATGCCTCTTGGTCTTTGACATCAAAAACGAAGGTTGTAATATAGCTTGTGCAAGGAAAGCTATAAGTTGTTGCCAATCAGTAGTTACAGCCAAGACCTGGCTTTGGGAGAGATCCACAAGCCTTTCACATACTCCTCTAATCAAAAATAGGCTAAATAGCTCCATTTTTTCTTGTCGATTTAAGCGGTATATGAGTTGGGTTTAGAACATCATGAGACAATTTAGTAGCCTTTGAATATATAGTACTCTGGGAAAGGAATACAAGGACTCTCTTAAACTAGAAAGAAATGTCACGTATGGATGCCTGTGCTTTTTGATAGAGTGTTTCTGAATTCTTTAGTAAGGTTGATGCTAAATAATCGATGTTCTTGCTCTTCTTTCTCTTGGAATCAGAATTTCTATTGTTGAATTAGTTCACAAAATCCAAACTACTTGCTCTTTTTCTTTCTTTAATAAACTAGGTGGTGCTCATCTTTTTTTTTTCCCCTTCATTTCTTCCATTTCTGAGGTTTCTTTCAGTTATAAGGGCTGCTTTTGCTACTGTAGCATATCTCTCTTATCCTTTGCCTATAGCCTCACTGTTAACTTCCTAGACCACCATTGAATGGCAAGGACCTTGATTCCTACTTTATCACTAAATGGCAACTTCTAAATGAAAGGGAAAGTACTATAGTAATGCAATTACGAGGCAATTACCAAAAAAGATCTAAGCATACATGTCTCAAAGTTTATAATTCATTCTATAGTATATAAAATATTTGTCCAAGGTTTTTCCTCCCTTGACTAGCAGGACTAGGATAAATCTTGCCTACACGCCGACTATATTGGGTTAGGATTAGGTATCACAATTGTACTCTTTTTCTTGTCTATAAAATAAAATTTACGTTGGTGTAACTTCTTTCTATATAAACTATTCTTTTTAGTTTTCTAATGAGAATCTTTGATGGTTCCATCAATAGCCAAAGTAAGACCTATAAGGACAAGAACATCTGAGAAAAGCATAAAAGAAAAAGGAGCATCCATAAATTAAACCTCACTGTACCCTTTGCTAGAGTGTAGCACCTCTATTATTTTTGTTCGGATTATTTCTTTACTCATCTATCTGCATAAGACCAATAAAAAAAATACCACATAAGGGCTTTTGCATCAAGTTTAGTCTAGTTCAATTATACAAATAATTAATAAGCTAAAACTATGGTACACAGGGGGTACTCAAGCCTCTGTTAACTTGCTTTTCGAAAGGTGTACTAGTTAATTAGCTAACAAGTTGTAAAATATCATACATAGTAAGTTATAAGATAATTCTATGTCAAAAATCAGCCAATAATCCAAACTACTGAAAAAAGGCCACAAATTCTATCATCGATAAATTGATTCCATTCATGTCTCAGGAGATTCTTTGAACCATAGTTTAATGTCACCTGCAAGATACATGGAATTAGTGCTCACTTTATCCACTTTCGGTATATTTCTTCTTTCACTTATATTTAGAGATGAACAAAGTCAAATGGTAGGAATAGAGAAAAGGTCTCATGCAACTTCATTCGCCAAGTGAATGATCTTTGTTTTGTAGGAAGAACAAAAACTACCATCTTGGCTGTATACTCGATTGTTTGGTAACAACTGTCCCAACTGTTCAGTCAACCAAATTGACATAGTCAAAAAGGACCTAGCCTCTCATTCATAACCGAGCCCATAAGAGATGCTTTAGATGGACTAGGTCTATTTTTAGGTGATGAGCGGGGAAGAGCCTTAAGCAGTGACATGATCAGAAGAGGTACTTGTAAGGCTCATGTTTTTTAGCTTCCAGGCTTGTTGTAGTTGGAGATAACTTACTTCCACTTGCCATTATTTCTCCCATCTAGCCATTTTGACGAAAGGTCAATCTAAACCACCTGATTGTCTTTCTTCTATGTCATTATTCTATGGAAAGAAGATCTAAGGATTGCTAAACTTTATTATAAATATGGTAAGACATGGCTAAGGCTATGATATTTTACAACTCCTTATCTTATTAATTAGTATAGCTTATGGAAAGCCAATTAACATGGAGCTATGAAACCCTGTATTTTTCACTTTAAACAAGCCATTTACCTATTATAGAGACGGTGTGATTTGATTTATCTTTTGATTTCATGTATTATTCTCCTTATGCATCAGTATCGATTAGGAGAGCAACTTATTTGAACTTTTCTCTTCTTGTTGGGATATCACGGAGCTAATTATATACAATAGAATGAACTCCAAAAAGAGTCATGCCGGACCCTAACATGTCTTTATTAAGAGAGGAGTGAAGGAAAGATGGACCACCATAGTTCAAAATTGGAATGATTTATCTATAAATAGAAAGGAATAAATAAAAAATGAATAGGGTTGATTTTACTATACATGAATGGTGTCAGATGAACTCCTGATGAGTCTGACACTAAGTTTGACTCCAGGACATAACTTCTAATGAACTAGGGCAACCTTTATGTTTTTTAGTCTCAAATATCAAATCATCCATGAACTATTGTTTGATTTTTAGTGGCCCTAAATCTTTCTACGCGTTGACATAGCTATTGCAAAGCATGTAAATACAAATATGCTTTATATATAGCTTTAAACGTAGGGTGATAATTTAGTTAAGTTGAGTGGGTTAGACTAAGTTGAAATGGAAATGTAATATTAATTCATTTAATTTGAATCTAATCTAACTTGATAACAACTTGAAAATGTTCAATCCTAATCTAATTAAATTTTCATCAAGTTGGATTCAAGTCGATAAACGAACTCAAAACAACCCAATCCAACTTGTCTATTTGATTCTAAATAGTTATTTTGAACTTTTTTTCTTTTATTTTTCAGTATATAATATAACTAATTAAGCCTACAAGGGTAAAAGCGTAAAAAGAACAAAAACAAAGACCAATAGATTAAAGAAACTAACTAAATAAAGAAACCAAAGAGCCCGATTTAATTAAACTCATCAAGAAGAGCATAAAAACTCTAATGAGCTTGAGCCTATCAAAAAATAAAATTATAAATACTTAGCCTTACAGGTGTTCATCAGATCAACCCGATCTGATAACCCAACAAACCGAATCGAACTAATCTAATTGGTTCAGTTTGGTTCGGGTCATTGGGTTTGATCGGGTCAAATCCGATCAAACCTGATCATATTTGGTTCAGTTCTCGGATTTCATATTTATTAACCCGTCCCAACCCAACCATTTAATTAAAATAAATATTTTTTTTAAATTATGACTTTTGTTTACTTATACTTATATTTCATGTCCAACTTACATTTGGATTTGAGATTTTATATTATTAATCATGGCTTATGATAAAGAAGA
>JACGDI010005535.1:37090-68761 GCA_014898725.1 Jacaranda copaia
CATATCAATACTGATCAAAAAAATAAAAATAAATAAAAGGTAAACAATCCTCCTATATTTTCAAATTCTTTCCTACAATAGCATGCAACAAAGTACCAAAAGTTTTATTTACCACGTTAGTTTGTACATTAGTTTGTGGATGACAAGTAAGAGAATAAAATAATTTAATACCTAACTTACCCCACAAAACCTTCCAAAAGTGGCTCAAGAACTTAACATCCCTATTAGAGACAATAGATATAGGGACAATATACAATCTCACAACTTCTCTAAATAACAAATAAGCAATGTAAGTAGCATCATCAATTTTATGACAAGCAATAAAGGGCTATCTTGCTGAATCAATCAACTACAACAAAGATAGTATCTCTACATTCTTAGTTATGGGCAAGCCGAGCACGAAATCTATAGAAATATTAATAGGTGCCATATGAATAGGTAAGGGTGTAAACAATCCACGAGACATAAACTTAAATTTAGCCTATTTACATGTAATACATTTAGAACACATTTTCTCAACATCTTTTCTCGTACTAGGCCAATAGAAATGCTCACTCAAAACATCTAAAGTCTTATGCACACCAAAATGACCTATCAATACAAATCTTTAAATTGCTCACATCTTGACAACTTAGATGTAATTGTAGTGATTAAAGCATATCTCCTTGATAATGGATAAACAACAATGTTTTCCTTTATCTGCTTATAGCAAATCACATATGGAAAAGCCTCAAGAAATTCTTCCCGCTTAACATGCCTTTAATTCAATTTCCTTTGGCCTAACAAATTCTTTATGAAGCAAGTAATGTTGCCAAACATCCAATGCACGGACTAAGACATATAATTCCTTGTCATAAGTGGAATATCTGAGCTGGGCACCACTCAACTTTTCACTAAAGTATGCAATGGAAAATTTTTCTTGCATTAAAACAACACTAATCCTAATCCCAAATACATCATACTCAGTCTCAAAAGTCTTATTAAAATCAAGAAAAATAAGACTAGGAGCAAAAAATAATTTATCTTTCAATGTAATGAATGCACATTCTTGTTCCTTTTCCCATCTAAACCTAACTTCTTTCTTAATAATCTCAGTCAATGGAGCAGCTATAGTAGAAAAATCATGCACCAATCTCCTATAAAAGCTAGCTAATCTATGAAAACTCCTAGTAGCTTCACTAGCTATCTTAGGCGATGGCCATTCTTGAATAGCTTTCACCTTCTCTTCATCCACCTCAATGCCATATATACTCATAAAAAACCCAAGAAATACTAGTCTATCAATGGAAAAAATACATTTCTTAAAGTTGGCGTACAACTTTTCCTTCTTAGAAATAATTAAAATAGCCTTAACATGTATTGTATGATCACCTAAGCATTTGTTGTATATCACGATCTCATTAGAATAAACACCAACAATTTTACTCAAAAATTCACACAATCTATGGTTCATCAATCTCATGAAAGTACTAGGTGCATAATTCAAACTAAATTCCATAACAAATGATTCATATAAGCCATATTTTGTTTTAAATATAGTTTTCCACTCATCCCCAAGTTTCATCCTATTTTGACGATAACCCCTTTTCAAATGAATCTTAGTTAATATGCATGCACCATGTAATTTTTTAATCATATCATCTAACCTAGGGATATGATAGTGATAGTTGTAATTTTGTTGATTGCTCTACTATCCATGCACATCTACCAAGTTTCATCCTTCTTTGGAATTTACAACACAAGTATAACACATGGACTCATGCTCTCTTTCACATGTCTTTTTGCTGGCAACTCTTCCACTTGCCTTTGAAGCTCTTTTGTCTCCTCGAGATTACTTTTGTAGGCTGGTCAATTAGGAATTTAAGATCTAGTTACAAAGTCGATTTGATGCATAATCCCTCTCAATGGTGGTAAACCAGTGGGCATCTCATTAGGGAATACATCATTAAACTCCTATAATAAAGAGACAAAAACACTAGGCAAATCAGATTTAAGGTTAGTTTTAGACAATAAAACCTCCATAGAACTAACCATTATAAAAGATCTCTTACCCAGAAAACCATTCTTTAAATCTCTCTCTTTTGCATAGGAACATTGCTTTTTTAAAATTTTTTTACTTTTCTCTAACTCTTTCTTTTCACTCCTTCCACTTTTCTCATTCTTTTCCCTTTTTTTTATTCACTAACTTCTTCTCTCCTACACATCCCTCTTTCTTGTTCAAACTTGTGTAGCCACTTAACGTTAGGCCTTTATCTTTATTCTTTTCTCTCACGGGCTCTTTTCTCTCGTTATTCTTTTTAACTTCACTACCCGAACTATTGCAAGAAGATTATTGAAATTTAATCTGGTCAAAGTAAACTTCCTTAGGTGATAGAGGTGCAAGAGTAACTTTCTGTCCATTATGCTTAAAGGAATATTTGTTCTTGTACCTATCATGCATTATACGCCTGTTAAATTTTCATGGCGTACCCAACAACATATGGCCAGCCTGTAAGGGTACCACATCACAAATCACCTCATCAGTATATCTCCTAATAGTAAACGCTACCACAACTTGCCTAATAACTTTCACCTCTCCACTATAATTCAACTATTGCAGCTTACATGGATTAAGGTGTTTATCACACTTTAGCCTTAATTTCTCAACTAAAGTGGTACTAGCAACATTAGTACAACTACGCCCATCAATTATTAAGCTACACACCTTACCATCTATCAAGCATCTTATGTGAATTATATTTTCTCTTTATTCAAAGCCCTCCTTCTTAATATTCAAGTTCAATGTATGCCCAGCAATAAAAGATTCACCATGAATAGCATATTCAACATTATCTTTATCACTAGTAACATCCTATAACGGTAGCATATCATTGTCATTCCAATCAAACTTATTATCATTATTAGACTTAAATATAATTTCACTACCCATAAGAATCATAGTTCTTTTGTTTGGACATTTAGATGCATAATAACCCAAACCTTAATATTTAAAGCACTTAATATCCCTATGTCTGGAAGTAGTAGTGGATGTAGAAGAATTAGAAGTACTATTTTATGGAATAGAATTCTTATCCTTGTTCTTTGATGCATCTAGCTCTTTTCCCTCAAAACCTAAGCCTTCATCTCTCTTCTTTTCATCATAATTTTGCCATTTTGAACCCTATTTTGAGTTGGAATTCTAAAATGCCTTGGCTGCCTCTCTTTGCTTTTGTTGTTTCTTCTCCTTCATAGTTATGCTCACCAAATTCTCCATCTCCACATAATGTTGTAGGTCCACAACATTAGCAATTTCTCTATTCAAACTACTAAGAGATCTAGCCATTGTCACTTCTATATCCTCTTTTATATTGGCCTTAATCATCATCTCCATTTCCTTATGGTAGTCCTCAACTGACTTACACCCTTGAATGAGTCTTTGTAGTTTTAGTGTAACTCCATATAATAGTAAGATAGAACAAATTCTTTTCTTTATAATGCCCTTCATAGCTACCCAAGTCTCAATAGGTCTCTCACCATTCCTCATCCTAGATTGCATTAGTTAATCCTACCAATGTAATGCATAGTTAATGAATTCAACTGCTACTGTCTCACGTTCTTCTCTTAAAGTAGTTATGGCATTCAAAGGTCAACTCCATCTTTCTCTCCCACTCCAAGTATGTTTCAACATCATTTCAACTTTTAAATGGTAGAATTTTCATCTTGATAGCATTTAAATGGTTGTCATTTTTTGCTTCGAATCTAGCTTTAGCCCTTCTATTCTTAGTTGAACTACTATTATCAAACTCATCCTCAAACATCTCTTGATTAAACCCATATGGAGGCCTATTTTGTCTACTATTCCCAAACATATTCTATGCCACCTCATTTCTCCACTTATCTATCTCATCAAGCCTACTATCCAACTTCTAAAATTGACTAATAAATACCTTGTACATCACTCTCATATCTGGATCATATTAACTTCCTTATCGAGGGTTCCTTAATTTCCCTCCTTGTAAAAATAGTACTCATTTAAAAAAAACTATGCAAGAAGTTTTAGAAAAATAGCCTCACAAAGATACTCTCTCACATGTTTCAGTTAAGTAGATGTTTGTACTCAATTCTAGCTTTTGCCTTCTTTATGTGCTCACATTTCTATGCTTTTTACCTATCATAACCACTGTGAAATTTACCTCTCTTCACCTTTTTATGAATTTGCCCATTCAGAGAAAATTCACAAGTAGTCTAACGAAGAAAGAAAAGCACAAAGTCTACAAGCAAAGTAAATATGGCCAGCAAGTAAAATAATGTGATGACACACGAGAAAGAATGTATAATGTGATTTTTATGCAAACTAAGTAACAAAAATGCAATATGTTACTCATCTAATGTGAACAGATGCAAGTTAGGCTGAAACAAAGAAAGAAAACACAAAGAGTGAATATAAATGACAAAATAGAAAGTGTGCAAAGAACTCAATCAATCTCAATGGAAGGCCGATTATTGCTCAATTCTAATCCAATCAATGTACAATCAACTTCAAATAACAACTAAAAATAGCCAATTTAGCTTATGTAATGGCAATTTGGAATTTGAAAGCATAAATCCTAACTTTAATTTCTCAAAATTAGAGCAATCTAGGGTGTATATTCTACAAATGGTGACCTCTTAGGAGTTAGCGAGGGCAAAACAAATGGTGAAGAAAATAATAACAACAAGAAGTAGAGGGACTATGGACATAGTCCCCTTTACCATCTATATGCTGCTCATTGCCCTCAAAGCAAAGATTTTGACATTAGCATTGCAATGTGGCCTTGTTTAGCACCCTTCTTAGAAGACAACAAAGGACTTAAAGAAGTAGAAATCTAATAAGTAGTGTAGGTTTCACCACAATAACAAACACACCATTGAGGAGTGCAAGCACCTGAAAGACAAGATTAAGAAGTTGATCCAAGGGTCACTTAAAAAGAATGTGGCATAGAACTTATTCAGTCCTAAGAAGTCACACGATGGGAAAAAATAAGGACTACCAATCCAAATAAATGTTTGAATCCCAACGACTCACATTATCAATGTGATTAAGTGAATCTCCTTATAGCTAGCATTATATTAATGATCCATAAGGGCTAGCTGCCAAGGACTCAATTAATATAAAGAATGTACTAGTACAAGTGGCAATATGGATGCAAGCTCATACTGTTAATCCTATCCTTGGAATTTTTGAAATGTGTCCTCTAATGTCCAACATAACCTTTGGACTAGAGGACTTGGAGCCTTGACGAGAAGAACATAATGGTGTACTGGTGATCCTTTGCAAATTTTTGAGTGAAGAAAATTTTAGTAGATAAGGCTACTGAACTGATGTCTTATCCCATAATGTATTCCTCTAACTAGGAATAGACAATGCACAGCTATGGAAAATCAACACCTCTCTGATGAAGTTCACCAACACCATAGTAGGAAAGTTGGGAGAAATACAACTATCCCTTTTTAGGTACTTATCCAAGTGAGTGACGAAGATGGCAAGATTTATGTTGGTTAAGAGCTTATCTTATTACAACATATGTTGGAGAGACTACATTAAACATATCCTGAACAATGTTCTCAACATACCTTATGAGGTTGAAATTTCCCATGCTAAGCATAACTGGTGAATGAGAGACCAAACAATGCTTAGTCAACACCTTGAAAAGCATCAAAAGTCCTCCCCCTAAGACTAACTAAACAAAAGAGCTGTAACAAAATAAAAACAAAGATAAGGCTAAGGCATGCTCCAAGGCATTGATTTCATGGTATTGTTCACACCAAGAGGCCTCTCAGAGTACTTGAGTACATCGCTACTGAGAACTTTTCTATTTTCTCAATAGTTTTAATAGATTTGTCTAGCAGAAGCTAGTATTAGCTTTTTCTTTTATCTTGAAGTAATATTTTTTTTTTTATTATTTTGAGTTATGCATTTCACACTAGAATAAAGTCAATCCATATGAACGATATCTCTACACTAATTTTAATTACATGAATGAAGTTTACTTTCTTTTCATTATTGTCTCTTACTATCAATTAAATTATTTAAGGCACTTGTGCACTAATCTCTCAGCAAACTTAACCTAGTTGAGATTCTTGCACATAGCTCTCCGAAGCACACTTAAATTGATTGAAGCATTTGCATACTGAAACTCTTAAGAGCACCCTTGGCTTTTTAGGCATAAACCCACTACACAACTCTTCTAGGAACACATGGTAGCTGTGTATAAGTGCATCGTAAATCCTTCTTAGCTTCTTCCTCGGGGATAAGTGGCAGCACTCTTAACTAGGCTAGTCGATGGGTAGCGTATTGTCCTACCCAAGCCCATGAAAATAGTATAATATGCATACCTATGTCTAATAAATAAACATAAGACCCAAACTCTACGCAGACCCATTAAGAAAAATGGAATACATAAAAGTAGGGCCTATACCCATAAAAGTTTCAAATACCCAATATCAAAAACCCATGTTCTAACTCCCTATTTCCCAACTTTAATATTTTTTACTCATAAAATTTTATTTAGTTATTATTTCATCAAACCTAATCCAAAAATATATTAAAAATAATTGAACAAGCGTAATTATGTTTATATACAAAACTTATTCACATATCCTGTACTTTGAAATTACTCATTTTTCAAATACTCAAATTTAACTAGTTAACCCAAATTATTTATATAAAAATTAAATTTATACTAATAATCATGGCGTACTTGAAGGGCACATTTGGATGTGTGGGTAGAGTTTGATAGATTATATTATCAAGTTCCATCAAATGTTTGATTTTAGAGAAATAAGACCTTGATAGATAAAGGACCCACTCTATAATCCACATATCAATTGATAAATAATCCCCACAATTTGGTCTAGATTATGTAATCCTTTATCATGTTGGTAAAAAATAGCTAATTATTTGACAATTATAACTATGAAACTCATAAAATTTGACAATATTGCATGGCCCAATTGTTTAATCATTGTATCCATACAAAAGATTGATAAAATAAATACATACCCAAAATATGTAATCTTAGTCACTAAACATAGTATTATACTATTTTCAACAATTTAATCCTATCATGTCATTATAATTTTATTAATCCTATCTATATATTCAAATGTGCTTCAAAGTGCATACTTAAATTACATATGTATATATATAATAAAAAATTTAAAATTATTTTGATTATTTAATTTAATAAAATTATCTAGTATGCTATGTTTGTATTGAATAACCCAATTATGTAGCAATTAATTAAAAATTATTATATTAATATGGTATTTATTAATTAAAAAAATCTAGCGATCGAATTTTAATAAATGTACACTTTGTTATATAAGTAAAGTGTTAGTAATTTATTCAATTTTTATGCTACAAATATTAGGTAGTTTTAGCATGTTGGTTGACAGTAAGAAAATTTGAGAAAGATGAAAAAATTAGTTAGGTCAAAACACAATTCAAAATTTTGGTCTAATAAACTAGACCCAACTATAAACCTAATGGGTCTTGGGTTTGATAAGGTAGGGTCTATTATCTGGGTATTTTAGGGTATGAGTTTAATTGGGTCTAAGGATTAGATAGGGTAAGATAAATATAGGATCTAATTATTTGGGTATATTAGGGTGTAGGTTTAGGTAGGGCAATATCCTACCCATTGATAGACCTACCCCTAACTCCCTTTAGTAATAAACCCATGATATGGTCTTTTCCTTGGTGCGTGATAGCTATGTCTAAGCTGATTGTAACTTTTCATTGACACTGCCCTCAAGGGTAAGTGGCAACATTTTTGGCTCCCTTTGATATAAACCTACTATATGGTCCCTTAGGTGGTACGTGGTAGTTGCACTTAAACTCATTATAAATTCTCCCTAACATCCCTCTTAAAGGTTAGTGGCAACATCTCTACTATAATGACTTTGGTGTAAACCTATTATATGGTCCCTTTAGAGGTACACGATAGATACGCATAAGTCTATTGTAAATTTTCCCTGGAGGTAAGTGGTGGCACCTCAACACCTTTAAGATATGTAAACCCACCAAACTCCCTTCTCAGAGGTAAGTGGTTATATCATTACTATGATTAATGAATCATCTAAGCACTTAGATTGATTTTGCACAAGCCCACAATAAGGTCTCTCAAGAGGCACGTGGTTGCACTCTTGAATTCAACCATCAATCCCCTTTGAAGACATGTGGCCAATGTGCTAACCTTCACCACAATGATTCAACATCCAATAAAAAAACCTCTCGAGTGGGACTTGTGCTCTAATTTCATCTTGATACTTAGTGTTAACAAATAACTTATGAACGAGGCATGTTATCAAACTTTGCCATAGCTTTTGATATTAGTGTTAATACCTCCCGAATGGGCATCATTGCAAAACATCATCGTCATACTTAATCTATATGTCCTCACCAACAAGGCACTCAACTACATTCAAAATAAATGAGTAAGTGTTGCCATGGAGCCTCATTAGTGAGGCATCCACTTGATTTTGACAAAATTGATTAAGCATTACAATGGGACCCCACTGATGGAGAGCTTGACCAAATTTAAATTATTTAATTGATTATTACAAATAGAACTCCATAGTGAGACTAACATGTGCTCTTACATGCTTTTCATGCAACTTGGAAACACCTCTTCAAGGGGACTTGCAATAAACTTTGATAAGAAGAGGCTCCACATCTCAATCTGCACCATCATCATGCGCCAAACTAGCATTGGTAACTTGACAACACTTAAATGTCATTCATTTGGATAAGTGTATAGATAAAAACATATGAATAAAGAACTCTCTTAAGCAAAATAAGGAGTAAGCATTCATGAAAAAAAATGGAAGAAAACATCCAACCAACATTTGGCCTTCTAAAGAGCAATGCACAGTAGTCTTGAACAAAGAAACCATATGAGTAATTCATAGAGATGCAAACTCACACTAAACATTCTAATTAACTCCCCAGGTAAGAAGCCAAATAAAATTTTTTTAAGTAATTTGTAGAGCATCAAGTTTTAGCAAAACTCTTAAGTCATCCCCGAACTATCATATCTACTGAAAGAACAAACATTGCCGGCATTTGGAAAAACCCCACTATCTCATAAAAGGTTGCATGTCTAGTGCTCGACACCTAATATTGTGGCTAGTGTGCCGCTATCGAGCATTGTGACCAAGCACCTAACATTCCAAGAATAGTTGGTCTCTAGCACTACCCTGGGTGCCTACTTGATAGTCTCCACAATGGCCATCCCGTGTAGGAAACTACTTAAAAAAAATACAAACATAGCAATGTCAGGTTGAAGTTGTAAAGGCAAAGAGAATCATGAAAGATTAGTCTTTCAAACGACTTAATACAAAAAAGAATATGACAATACTCAGAACTTTATATCAAAGACACTAAGTTTGATAATGTTGTGTACATAAAACTTTTTTTGGAGTGTGAACCTCAATAAAAAATGCTAAGTACTATCTAGATATGATTTCAAAGCCCATTTTTACTTTCATGCATTTTCAAAAATTGAACAAAACTAGTTATGGTTTGAAAATGAAGAATGACACTGTATTTGAACATTTCATTAGAAAGTAATGATGAAAAGTTAGTTGATTTATATTTTATGTTTAAAAAGATTTAAAATGATAGTGGATACTTTATATCACATGAAGTTTAATTTTGATTGAAGTGGTAGTAGGATGATAGAGTAGAAGTAGTAGATTTATAAAAAGGTTGAAAATAAAAATAAAGAATATTTTGAGTGAAAATAGTTCAGAAGTTGATAGTTTTCTATTTTCTAATTGTGTTGAAAATGAAAAAGGGTGGTGAAAACAAAAAGAAACAGGCCCTAAGTGATTTGTAAAAGCAGAATGCCAAAGCAAAGTTGTCTAAGTCTCAACACGTTCTGCAAACTGTAACTTACCATAGGAAATGACCTGATGTCCCTCAAGTTCTAACTTCTTTGGAGTGAAAGCACTTGACAAAATTGCCAACACCAAATACAAATTCTTGAACTTAGAAAATCCTCATGAATGTAAACAAACATAGCTATAGCCACCTACAGTAGAGATGCATCTTATGAGAAAAACAAAATATAACATGTTATCTTGGGAACATATATTGACAATGAAGGCTACCTCATAAGCTCTAAAAAACATCTAAGTACTTTGGAGAATATAAAATTTCATAAGCAATCTTAAGGAATCTTCAAGATGAAAAACTCCATAAAAAAATGTAAGTTCTCTACAGGACATAAAGCGAGACATGTTTCAACCTCACTATGACATGTAAGTTCATGTGCTTATGTCTGATCCACATTTGATTAATGCAAGATTTTAGGTCATTTCTTTATATAAACTAAAGCTTGTACAATCTAAATCATTTGAAGAAAATCTACCTCTTATAAACATTGAAAATTAACCTTTGAAACCTAAAGCTCGGTAGGGCTCCTCAAGATACATGATAAATAAAATACACTCTAAGAAAAGTGAAGGTTATTGTCGAAGCCATGAACCACATTAACGATCCCAAAGGATCTTCCAAGTGTGAAACCTCTAAACAAAAATTTTCTATGTTCTCTGTGGGGCATGAACTTTTGACAGAAACCCTTAACTTTGAAAAGGCCAAAAAATCTGGCATCAAAGTAGACATGAACTCCTAATGTGGATATAAAAGAGGACGTTAGGTGATCAGCATAGGCACTACTTGTCAGCTACTTTGTCGGTCACCCCCAAGGTAGCCTATGACTCCCTTAATAATTTTGCTCTATTGCCCCTTCCCCACCCCCCCACACACACTCTCTCTCTCTTGCAAGTTTGACTCAACTTAGATCCCAACCTAAATTGGATTCTGCGTCCAAACATCCCACTTTTTACCACTACAAACTTGAAATTTGTCTAAGTCATTAGGTGAAGGCTACACTAAATTTTTCTAAGTCCTTAGACAAATACAATAACATATTTGAAATTCATCTAAATCTTTAGATGAGTCTAAGGCGACCAGCGTGATGTCTCCTAGAAAACAACCAAATGGGAAAGCCTACTGAACCTCACTTAGATAAGGATTAAGTAAATGCAAGTCCACCATAACTTGATTAATGAAATTTAATTAATAATCTTATTTTAATGAATTAAGCAAGATAAAAATTAAAGTTGGACTTTATGATATTTTATGAAAATTAATTTTTTAAATTGAAAATATGGAGCTTGATGACAAGACTAATTAATCCCACAAGGTTAACAAAGTAAAATGATCATCAAAGATAATAACTAAAGAAAAAGGCCAGAGAGCTCATATTAATTAAATCAATCAAGAAAGGCGTCAAAACCTTAATGGGCTTGAGCATGTTAAGAAATAAAACCATAAAAAAAATTCATAGTTATTAAGAGAAATTGGACACAAGAAAATCATCCCCAAGAAATTGCAAGTATTTGAGAACTAAAAACTTTCTACATGCATTCCAAAGAAAACAAATCTATTACACTATTGTTTATGGGAAAAGACCCTGACTCCATGCCAATGCACTATCAATATTTATCTATATTAATTGGAATCACAAAGCAACCTTATTTTTGAAATCATGCAACTTTTTCAAGTTTTACTCACCCACTCTCTCCAATTTTTATATATTTTGTATGAATTATTATTTTTTAATTTTATATTGATTCAGTACATAAAACCAATAAAAATATACTACCAAGCAAATAAGTAACTTAATTATACACATAATTTATTATAAAAATTTGCTTGAGTCATTTGGAAACCTCTCAATAGAGAGAATATTTGTCTATCCATATATGCAAAACCTTGCATTATATATGGCTTAAGAAGAGCTCCTTAGATAATTCAGTAATTAAAATACTGATGACAACTCTTTGCAGAATAATTTTTGTGTCCACTTCGATGCTAAAAAATAGCCATTAGAAATGATCTAAAATTGTAATCATCTATCCTATATGTTTGCAAAAACATATAAAACCAAAATATAACAAAGTAGTGATTTTTCATTGCTAAAGTTCAAAGTTTCAAGTTTTATTTTGTTATTTTGTTATTTTTAACTCTTTAATAAAAATTTTGGATTTTATTTGTTTAATTTGAGTTGGAACAAGTGGGTTTGATTTTTCATGTGACTCAAAATCAAATTTCAAATTGTTTATGTAACTTGAAATTCAACACCCCCCTCCCCCGCACATTTTTTTGGGTTCATCTTCTTGTTAAACTTATGGGAGTCAAACCCAAAATGTGTCGACTCAAAAAATTCAGTCGAGCTCATCTCAAATTTTTAGGTTTGTATTCTTTTTGAACTTATAGAACCCAAAACCAAAATAGATCAACTCAAGCCCAATGTTTTCATGTTAAACTTGTGTAAGATAAATATATCTTGTCAAAAGTTGACACCCTTACTCACACTCCTCTCTTAAGTTTAACTTGCTCTCTTTTCAACCCCTTTAAGTTTGGCTCAATTACCTAAAAGTTCACAGGTTTGATGAAATTACAAATAACCTCCTAAAACTAACGGTTAGAGGTTAAATCAAACAATTTTTGTAAAATATCGAGGCTATCCTTGGTTGAATTTTAAAAAAAAGAAGAAGACTGAAATAACTCTTGTATTACAAAATGAACAAGATGCCCAGCAAGTGGCAATAAAAAGGAAAAAATAACCTCACTTAATGAAATCACAAAAACTATCCTAAAATCAATGATAAAAAAACATATATTGATATGGGTATCGCCCACAAACCCAATATAATCAGCCTAAAAAGTTAACATCACCGGCAAGCCTAAGCCAAGCCATAAGTCTAAACAAAAGCACCCTGGTCAGAGCACACATAAAGTAAATTGACCTCACCAACAATTCGTATAGAGCTATGGAAAGCAAATCAAGTCCTACTAACCACCTTAGGTCTAGCAACGCGCATAATAGGATAGAATCCCAACTGTAGGAGCATTAATTACAGCACCTACCACTAATCATGTTTGCATTTAATGTGGTTGAACTACTATCCTATCTGTATTTCATGGCCCTGTTTGTCCATCACATCTACATTACTAGTGATAAAGGGACCTTTTATTGTCGGTCGATCACAAGCATAGTGGCGAACTAGGTTGAAAGGATCTACAATGCCCCTACCTGAAAAGGAAAAGAATTGATCCATATTAAGGAGAAAATCATCTTTTCTACCCCTTACAAGGCACTATAAATACATTTTTCTTAGAAATAAAGGTATATTTTTCACTTTTTCCAGGCCGTTACTCTGCCAAATTGCTTTCTAGTCAATTACATATTAACTCGAGCATTGAAGGGTCCTAGCTAAGCACCCTATTAGCTAGCTTGACATTTATTCCTTGGCTGCAAGATTCGACCACCCACACCATTTTTCCCTCACTTACACATATTCTTTTAGTTGATTGTTCTTTTAGGTTAAATATAAAAGTTGAACCTGTAGAAAACATCACCATCATTTTTTATTGTCTATGGGAAATTGAACCCGTAACCAAGAAAATGGTGAACACTAAGTGCACCACATCCAAGAGATAAAGTGACCATAGATTACCACCACTATCCCCACCACTCCTACAACCCCAACAAGACCAAGATGCAGTGGGTCCAATCTCTCAAATAGAGTAGGTGGTAACTTTGACAATCCCATAGCTTATGCAAATAGAAAGCCATCAGATATCAACACAGCTATTAGCCATTCTATAAAGACATAATAATCAACTTATCATAGTAGCTAGCGTCGCTCTATATATTGTTTGCTAGGAAGAAAGGCTCTCATAAGATGATAGACCAAGGAATGACACTTATCGTTATACCAGTGGGCATAATGTCAGTCCAAGATATTATCCATAAGAAGAAGCTCACCAGTAGCCCTGTGAAGAGGTAAAAGATTCAGTTGATCATTTTGCTCAACTTAATCGAGCTTAGCAGCATAATAGGATTGCGCACCAAAGATATCAACTAAGCAAAGAATTGTCCTGGGCGGACTGAGAAGAATAGAAAGAGGTGTCGCATCAAGTTTAATAGCTAAATAGATACTTAGAAGAAATTTCCAAGAAAAATACTGAAAGAAATCTTCAACTTGACAATATCTCCCACTCTGCTGAGAAAGACAAAGTCCCACTCATCCAAGAGATAATCGATAAGTGCATAGTAATCGATGCAAAAAATTCTAATCGGCCTACCTAGATATAATAGATGCACCGACCTTAACAAGCACCTAATGTAGTTTGAGTATATGATGTAGCTCCATGGCCACAATGACCATATCCATACAAAGATGCTAGTCATTACACTCTAGGGAATAACATTTGAATGGTTTGTTAAGTTGGAACTAAATGGTTTCTTAAGTTAGAACCTACATCTATCTTTTCCTATGACTAGCTTTGTGATAAATTTCTTCATCAGTTTGCCAATAGAAAAAGAGCAAAGCTCCCCCACACCCATCACCATACAACATAGCAGAATGAGGAAGAATCTCTTCAAGATTTCTTTGCTAAGTTCTAAAGTATTGAAGATTGATAAACCCGAAATAAAGTTCTTGATCGACATACTGTTCCTTAGACTCAAACACATGGAATGTGCTAATGCCCTATCAGAGAGAGACCACACATAATGGAGGAATTGACCAACCTCACAGAGAGGTACATAACCTAAGAGGACATAAACATGATGAAATATGGAAGTATGGAGAATGATAAAAAGAAAGAGAAAAAGAAAGAAGAAGACATCAAAAAACATGGTCTGCAATCCCCCATCAAAAGATTCCATAATTACACCCTGCTGAATACTCTTAGGAAAAAAGGTATTGTTTGCCATCCAATATGACAACCTCCTCAAGAAGCCAAGAAAACTTAATGAGACAACAACATGAAGAACTATAACAGAAAGGACACGACATAGGGGATTGTTCCAACCTACACAATGAAATTAAATGGCTCATTCAACAAGGCCATTTGAAAAATAAATCAATGAGAAAGCTAGACAAAAAGTAAGCTACACCAATCAGACTCCCCATAGACATAAAAAAAAAGTTGAGGACAAACGCCTTTCTCTTAGAGGTGTGGTCGATACCATTACAAGCAGACTAATCGAAGGGGATTAGGGGGTGACTCTAAAATAGCAAAGATACAGATGCAAAGATAGCTTGAGTCAACTAGGCCCGTGTTAGCCAAGATAGTTTTTCAACTCTCAATCAATGCAAAACTTATCTCTTTTTCAAACTCTAACCCCTCATACCTAAGACATCAAGGTGTTGATGGCAAATTGGATTAACTATTAGTTGTCACCTTTGAAATTGCCAATTTCAAAGTAAGGAAAATCCTGGTTAACAGTAGTAGCTCTGCTAACATAATTTTCTCATCGACTTTGGAGAAATTGGAAATGGGTAAGCTTCAATTCGAACTAGTGTGACCTTGCTAATTGGATTTGGAGAATTTGAGATCATTCCAATGGGATCCATAAGCTTGTCTACCACATTTGAGAAGGTGCCTAAAAGGTAAACCCTTATGGTTGTTACCTAGTAGTTGATGCCCCTTTTAATTATAATGCCATAATAAGGAGGCTAACGTTGAACAACTTCAAGGCATCAGTTCCAACCTATCATTTAAAGGTCAAATCCCTAATAATGGCAAGAATTGACAAACTACTTTGCGACATGAAGAAAGCATAGCGATGCTACATCATCTCAACCAAAATTGAAACCCTTAAGGATATCCTAGTAATTGAACCCAATGAGGGACAAACAAACAAGAAAAGAAAGAGAGAATAAACAAAGGTCAAGTTAGTGGAAGAATTCAAGAGCATAGAGCTAGAACCCAAAAATTCTAACAAGACCACAAAGATTGAGACTAATGTAGATAGCAATATGGAATACATGCCGAGCAATTTTCTTAGAAAGAACATTAATGTTTTCATTTGGAAGACAACCAACCTACAAGGAATTAACCCCTAAGTTATTGTCCACCATTTTAATGTGAACCTAACCTCTAGAACAATCAAGCAAAAACCAGAACGTTCAATGCAGAAGATGCTATATCATTAATGAAGAGGTTGACAAGCTCTTAAAGACAAGCTATATTGTAGAAATTTAATATCCTACTTGGTTATTTAATGTAGTCCTTATCTCTAAGAATGAGGACAAGTGGAGAATGTATAATGATTTCACTGATACAATAGTAGTTAGTTCAGTTCTAGTATCCACTCAGTAAGGCACGCATACACCGATATACTACATCAGCAAAGCCTTACAAGGTTCTAAACATAATTATCTGGAGATCAAAAATTTTCCCTTGCCTTGATTACAATAGCAAGAAAATTGAGACCTTACATCCAATCACACTCTATTATTATTTTGATGAACCAACCTTTAAAACAAATATGTCCAAACCATATACGTCTAGGACATGATAGAATTAGACCATTGAATTGCAAGAGTATTACGTCAAATTTCAACTTTGAACAATTATAAAAGCTCAACTATTGGAAGATTTTATAGTAGAGTGCATCGACCTCCTGGCAGTGGTTGAGCAATGACCACCTATCTGGTCTTTGCACATTGACAGATTAGCAACATCCACAAAAGGAGGAGTAGAAATTTCTTTGTGCTCTTTCTAAGCCAAATAATATGATTTTTCCATTAAACTTAATTACACAATCACCAATAATGAAGCGGAATATGAAGACTTTATTGCGGGAATGAACATGGCAATAAATAAATATGGGAGTTGAGTACTCAACAGCCATCATAAATTCCCAACTAGTTGCGAAATATTTTGAAGGCAATTTTGAAACAAATGAGGCATCCATGAATAGATACCTCATAGAAATTAAGAAATTGCAATAGCACTTCAAAAGATTCACACTTAGCTAAGTCCCTATGTTGAAAAATGAAAGAACAGATACCTTGTCCAAATTTGCTAGTTCAACTAAAGGCACTAGAGATAGAACCATAAAATTCTTGGTCCCAGATAAGCCCACCATAAATGGCCTCAACTATAATCAGATACTTGAGATCCAAAAATCATATCTAGATTAGCAAGAAAAAATCAAAGCCTACTTAAGAAAAGGTAGAGTATCGAAAGATAAAGAAAAAGTTCATAGGTTAAGAGAACGAGTAGCCAAATTTACCCTCAATGAGTTTGGTCAAGTATACAAGAAGTCTGTCTCCAAACCCCTACAAAGATGCTTGACATTCGAACAAGCCCATGATGTTTTATAAAAAATTCATGTAGGCATTTATGGCAACCACTTCAGGAGGTGAGCACTAGCCCACAAAATCATCAAGCATGGTTACTTTTAGCCAACCTTACTCAAGGACGGGGTTGACTTTGCCAGGAATGCCCATCCTACTAGTGCACACTAATATCTCTCATAACAAGCAATAAACTTCATCCTAGTTGAAATCACATGGCTATTTGACTAGTAAGGAATAGACATTGTTGGCTCATTCCCAAAGGCCACAAGTCAAAGAAAATATATGATAGTAGTAGTGGAATACTTTAAAAATAGGTTGAGGCAGAAGCCGTTCCAAAAATAATAAACGCGGTGATAAAAAGCTTCTTATGAAAAAACATCATCTGCCATTTTAGTTTGCCAAAAGTGTTAATCAGACAATAGTACACAGTTTCAAAGCAAAAAGATGAGGGAATGGTGTGAAAGTTTGGGAATTCGACAACATTTCACCTTGATAGGAAACCCACAGGCAAACAGCCAGACAAAGGTCACCAACAAAACCATCCCTAGAGGCCATATCAAAACCAAGTTGGAAAGATCTAAAGGTAATTAGGTAGATGACCTCTTAAGAGTCCTATGGGCTTACACAACCACCCTAAGAACTACTAAAGGCTATATAACCCTTGCAGTCTAGTTTATGGCTCAAAAACAGTGGTCCCAGCAAAATTAATACAATATATAGCTTGGATAATTCACTATAACCCAACAAGAATGGGGTAGAGATGTAACTTGACCTTGATACGATCAATGAGTTATGATAATAGGCAAACACAAAAATGTAAAGATATAGGTCGATCATGTTAAAACACTATGATAAAATGGTTAGATCAAGGACCTTCCAAGTTAGCGACCATGTTCTAAAAAACGTTGAGATATCAAAGAATATTCAAAAACTTTACCCAAAATGGGAAGGCCTCAACTCAATAGTTATAGTGGCCAAACATAACTCTTATCAAATAACTAACATGGAAGGGAATGGACTACCCTGACCTAAGAATGTGACAAACTTGAAAAAATTCTATGTATAAAAACGAGATCTAATAGTCTCATCCAACTATTTCAAAACACATGAGATCCAATTTTCTCAAAAAATGTGCAATTGTAAAATCCCTTTTTACAAATGAGAACTTAACTTTTCAATACATCATCCAGTAATGATATATAAACTATAAGTAGCGTGAGATCCAATCTTCTCAAGACACACATTTATTACCATATCGACCTCCTATTAATGATGAATTTTATTGATTAAATAAACCGATGCACATCAACCTTTATGATTGGTTTCAAGCCAATAGATGATCAATCAAAATGATATCGACCTCTTAATTGTGCAATAAATGGGTTCAGGACCAATTATCAAAAGGCATATTTGCTAATCTCCAAGTTTTGTTTCAAGCCAGTTTACAAGAGATGTACATACATACATTGACACCAAAAAGGTAACAAGGCGTAACACATAAAACTTCAAATAACAAGATTTTTTAAATTCGATATCATAATGCAAAATTCTAAAAATGATTAATAAAAAGTAGAAATAACAAAAAAAAAATTATTTAGATGCCTCCAGGGCAAACAAAATATACATCAGTAGTCTTAAAAAAACAACAACAAAAGGTTTACAAGCCTCAGTCCCGCTCCCCTTCCTCGACTACCACAAGTAGTAGCTTTGACTATGACCTCATCCATAGCCTTATTAAGCTCATCTGTCATATCAACTGCAACAACCTACGGTAGGCCTTCGACTTCTTGATATGGCCTAGAAGGAAGTGCCCCTACAGACTTGTCACCCAAGTGAAGGTTTGTGTGGTGCTAGGATACAAATATTTTCAAAAAACTAAATAAACTAGCCCACACACAACCACAAAGATCTACATAAGCATAGATTCAGATTTAGAGAAAGAAAATACCTTGATGAAAATAGAAAAATCAAAGAGCAAGAGAAAACTCTCCTCAACAGTTGAATAAGCTTCTCACTAGCACATCAAGTTCACCACCAGATTGCCCCAAGTTAGACTCCTCCTTTTCAATTGAAAGTTTTATTGGAATGTCACCACACCTTGAGAATACAACACTTTGAAAATCAGCCAAAACAGAACACAAAAGGGCCTCCCAGAACTCACCACAACAGGCTGCCAAAAACTACCACAAACAAGAGCAATAGCAACCAAGTGGTTGGCCTCTAATGACATAGTCCACACACCATAAAAGGACCTATTCTCTACAATATAGCTGGAGATATTTGGAAAGAATTTAGGAGAGAGGGCTTGGAAATATAGAGTTGGAAGGTGCAAAAGGTTAGAGAGAGTAATGGGGATGCTAATAAATTAGATACCTACAACTCAAGTTTGAAGGGAGAATAATAATGCCTTGCTTGAATATACCAAGTGGCTGCCCACTCTCCACCTATATCTTTACATAGGAATGGGATGAACTAGGAGTGGCAATAGTGTCGTGTTGGGTTGTTTTGCTCAACCTAAACCCAATCCAATAAGAACTCAACCCAATAAGCCTCAACCCGAACCCAACCTAAAAGTTTTTGTATCAATCTGAAGCTAACCCATTTTAGCATATAATTATTTTTCATTAATAATTCATCTAAAAAATCTACACATTTTATGTTCAGCTAGGATCTTAATAAAATAATCAATTTATACCAAGATTTTGAGAAAAATCAACTTATACCAACAAAGTTAGAAACAATCAACATTATATTCTAGTAGCCCAACTTTTGTACCATAAAGCAATTTGATAATTGGACTTCATTTAATTTCCTCTACAATACCAATAATATACAAATTTTTAAGTTAAACCAAAAGTTTTGCACAACTTAATTTTAACAACAATGAAGTTGAATTCCAACAAAGAAGTATAATTTGTCCTATTTAATGATTAATAATCATCTCAATATCACCAAGTAGTCAATATTTACATAGTAAATAATAATCATCCAAATATCACCAAGTAGTTAATATTTACATAGTAAATAATAAACATTAATTTTTATAAATCAATCTAGAGTTAAATTGTTCAGAAATAATGAATTGTTATTTAAAAATAAAAAAAACATAGGGCTATTATTGTTTTATCGGGTAGTTATCATGTAACTCAAAATCGAACACGAACCAACCCATAATTTTTGTGTTGCTTATCGGGTTGACCCAATATCGACCCAACCTAATAAATCCCCAACCCAAACCCAATAATATCATGTCAGTTCATGTCGTGTTGAAAATTACCACCTCTAAGATAAACCATCCTCAATGCTTTGACTTAACTATTTAAGTTAAACTAGCTTAATTCTTTAAGCTTAATTGTTAACTTATCTCTTTAAGTTAACTTGACCTATTAATGGTTATGTTGGCACCAAATAATTAACTCTTTAATTATTGGTCTAATTTAACTCCTTAAATTAGTTGATCACTTTAACTCTTAAATCAATCAAGCTAAAAATTGATCTTCAAATTTGGCACCAAAATTCGGTCCACTAGGATAGAGAGATCTCCTTTCTAACTCCTTAGAAAATTCTCTCCATCAATTAGGAAGCTAATTAAATTTTGTGTGTGACCCAATAGGGTTTACCATTTATTGGACATAAACTCATAACACTTTGTGACTTTTGAATATCTTATATTCATTCTAGTTCAAAACTATTTTTAAACTAGTTAACTCAATTCAATTAAGTCATTAGCCACTGCCAACTTACCACTTTGGCTATCTAGTGGATTCTTTGATGGGCCTTTAGTACCTTGTTCTCTAACAAGCACCTACTGATACACACACATATCTCATATAGTTGCTCATGGAATGAAGTAATTTCCAACTTTTGGATTTATGCATCATTAGTGTAAGTTTATCCAGATCTTAAATGCCCTATCTTATAAGATCCTATAACTTGAAAGTTTTAAGATCACGACCATGTGAGACTTACTCCATGGTTACCAAACCAAGTCCTGCAGTCTAAGGTGATCTAAGGGCTTCATCCAAATGTAATTGAAGTATAATAAAGCATAAGATGAAGGTGGCCATATAGAGAATATCATTCAATTAAGATTGTTTTACAAGGTAATAGTTTGTACAAGGCCAATCTCATTGGCTTGTAGGGAACTATTCCAACAATCTCCCACTTTTCCAAAAGCCAATGCCCCATGGCCTTAAGACCTATTTTCTCAAGATATCCTTCAAAGACCTTTTGCGATAGGGGTTTAGTTGGTAGATCTATTATGTTCTCTTCTGAGGTAACTCTCTCCACTTAGATGTTGCCTCTATCAATGATATCCCGGATCAAATGATATCGTCTCAGTATATGCTTGGATTGTAGATAAGATCTTGGCTCTTTGGCTTGCTCTACCACCCTATTGTTGTCACAAAAGATAACAAATGGCTCAGCAATGCTAAGCACTACATTCAACTCTTAAATGAAGTTTTTCATCCGAACGCCTTCCTTTGGAGCTTCTGAAGCCGCAATATATTTTACCTCTGTGGTTGAGTTGGCTGTGGTGTCTTGTTTGGAACATTTCCAATTTACCGCACTGCCATTGAGGCAAAATATAAATCTAAAAGTGGATTTGAGGTTATCTACATCAGATTGGAAACTAGAATCCGAAAACCCTTCAAGTTTTAATTCTACATTGTCATACGCCAAAAAAAATCCTTAGTTCTTCTCAAGTACTTAAGGATCATTTTTACGACCATCCAGTAACTCTCACTGAGGTTGGATTGGAACTTACTCATAACATTTAGTGAGTATGCCACATCCGGTCTAGTACATTAAGCTGTATACATTATGCTCCCTATTGTTGAGGTATATGGTATATGGGACATTCTTTGTTTCTCCTCCTTAGTCTTAGAGGTCATAGACTTGGAGAGATGAATGCTGTGTCCGATAGAAAAGAATCATCTCTTTGATTCTTTCATACTAAATCTCTTTAGTATCTTATCAATATA
Organism: Jacaranda copaia; assembly: GCA_014898725.1. Lineage (NCBI taxonomy): Eukaryota > Viridiplantae > Streptophyta > Magnoliopsida > Lamiales > Bignoniaceae > Jacaranda > Jacaranda copaia. The sequence goes on from JACGDI010005535.1 coordinate 59,269, forward strand.
TGAGGTTTGGGAAAGCCCTAGTATCTTCCTCGATCTATCTCTATAGATATATATTCCTAACACATCAGATACTTCTCCTAAATCCTTCATGGAGAATTGTGTAGATAATCACGCTTTAATGTACTTTAAAATTCCTACCTCATTCTTAATGAGAAGGATGTCATCAATATAAAGCACAATAAACTGTACTGAACTCCCACTAGCCTTCTTGTACACACATAGCTCATACACATTTTTGACAAAGTTAAATAATTTGACTATTCTGTCAAAACATATGTTCCAACTTTTGAATGCTTGTTTGAGTCCATAGATGGACCTTTAGAGCTTGCAAACCTGTTTCTCACTCCTCTTGGATGTAAAACCTGTGGTTGCTCTATGTAAATTTTTTCTTCAATGTCACCATTGAGGAAAACGGTTTTCACATCCATTTGCCATATTTCATAGTCATAATATGTAGCTATAGCTAGTAAGATCCAAATGGACTTAGGCATAGTGACCGGTGAAAAGGTTTTCTAAAAATTAATACTGGGTCATTGAGTGTAACCTTTCACCACTAGTTGTGCTTTAGAAGTTACTATTTCTCCATCTACCCCAAGCTTTCACTTATAGATTCACTTACAACCAACAGGAACTATTCCTTTTGGTGGAACTACTAAAGTCTATACTTTATTTGAGTACATAAAGTCTATTTTGAATCTCAAGCCATCAAGGTAACGTCCTGAATCAATGCCTGACATAGCTTCCTCATAGGTCTTCGGATTGTTATCTGATTGACCTATCTCATGAAGAAATTCGAACCTTTCGAGTTGCTTTTTGATTTGATCCAACCTTATTAGAGGTATGTATTAGGTTTTTGCAATTACATTATTTCCACTGCTTGTGGGATTTCTTGATCATTTTAAACTTCATCAGGCTCAATAACAATGCCTTTTCTATCCAATAGAATTTTTTTTCCCAAAATGTGGGTGCTCTTTGAGATAAATACTTTTTGTTCTGAGGGATCATAGAAGTAATAGTTTATAGGCTTTCTTGGTTATCTCAAAAACTTGCATAAAATGGATATACTATCAAATTTCTCCCCCATTGTACATCTCACATAGGTGGGAGATCCCCAAACCTTTAGTAGTAGTAAGAAGGTACTTTGCATGCCAAATCTCATATGGTATTTTTGGCACTAACTTTGAAGATATTATATTTAGCAATGTCACAGCCATTTCTAAGGCATATCCTCAAAAGGATATAGGTATATTAGAAAATCTCATCATGGAACGTACCACATCTAATAAGGTATAGTTTCTCCTCTTGGCTACTCCATTAAGTTGGGGTGTGCCAGGTGGATCCATTATGAGAGAATCCCATTCTCTTTAAGATAATCTAAAAACTCAGCACTCAAGTATTCTTTCCCTTGATCCTATCAAAGGGCATTAATACTAAGTCCTTTTTTACTTTTCTACTTCATTCTTATACTCTTTGAACTTTTCAAAAGTCTCGGACTTGTACTTCATAAGATACACATCTCTGTATCGACTATGGTCATTAGTGAAAATGATGAATAAAAAATATCCACCTCTCTCACTAACTCTTAGTGCTCCACAAATGTCTATATGGATCAAATCCAAAAGATTTGTAGATTGCTTTGTTTGTCTTACAAATGGGGCCTTGATCATTTTTCCCTTTAAACAAGATTCACAAGTTGAAAGGTCCTCATTGCAACTAACTTTTAGTGCTTTAAGAGCTTTTACCTTACTCATCATATTTTTAGAGATATGGCCAAGTCTTGCATGCCACAGAATGGCATTTTCTTGGATATCAAACTTTATTTTATTTGTTTGAGCATGCATTAAAAGAGGGGGAAAATCAAGCATGTATAATCTATTAACTAATGTACCTTGTGCAATTAAGGAACCATTCCTCAATGCTTTCAACTTCTTATTTGATATTGAAAAAATAAATCCTTCTTTATCCAAAATAGAAATTGAAATAATGTTCTCAACAAGATTAGGAACATAGTAAATCGGATCAAGAACAATATAAGAATTTCCTAAGTCTAGTGTTACTACGCCTTGGACCTCAGCTACAACTTTTGCTCCATATCCAAGGCGAAGGATCATATCCCCTTCATATAGACTTCTTTTTCTTTCCATCCCCTGTATAGATTTATAGAGATGAGTACCACATGCGGTATCAAATACCCATGAGGAAGAATTAGTCATCAAATGTACCTCAAAGAAAAACATACCCTTCTAAAGAGTAGCTAGGTAAGCCTTGAAGTTTCTTTTCCAATGACCCTTTTCACCATAATGAAAACCATTTGCATCGATTTTAGCCTTCTTTTTAACTCTCCAGAAACTCTTCTCGGGTTACTTCCTTTTCGATGAAGAACTCTTTTTCCTCTTACCTCCTTTTCTAGGGCCTCTAGGACTCTTCGACTTGGAAAAGAAAGCCATTATAAGAGGATTTTGTTTTCTCATTGTTGCCTCTGTGGTGACTAATATGTTCACCAATTAGTAGACCATAACTATTTGTTTGGACATGTTAAAGTTCACAGCAAATCGGTTGAACAAGGGTGGCAATAATTCGAGGATCAAATTTACATAAAGGTCATTATCCATTATCAAGCCAAGTTGTCCAAGGTTTTCAATGAGTCTAATCATCTTAAGCCCGTGATCATAGATACTTGCCCCTTCATTCATCCTTATCCTAAAGAGCTCCTTAGATAACACGAACCTTTTGTGTCTTGTTTGAATACCATACAACTCTTGCAGATGCGTGTAAATCTCAAAAGCATGTTTCACATGCTCATGAGTCTTTTGGAGCTCATTAGTCGTGGATGCCATTATGAGGCATCTAACTTGTAGATCATCATCCACAAATTTTGTGAACACTTCATAAACCTCATTAGTTGCATCATCACCCAAAGTGTCCGGTGGACTTTGATCAAGAACATATGTCCTCTAATTGGAGTTAAGAATTATCTTAAGATTTCTCAATCAATCTTGGAAGTTAGGCCCAGTGAGTTTATTGGTTTCCAAAATGCTTGCGAGTGGATTTTTAACCATTTTTTTGTTAACGATTTCAAAAAACTACATGAGGCAAAAAAGGAGAATTAGCATGTGATTGAGTTTGATATTAAAAATATGTTCATGGTCTTTCAAGCATATTTTTCTCCTAATATTTTATGAAATCCTTCACCCCCAAGAAGAATTCAGGAAATCACATTTCCTATTGAGAATCAAGACCCCAATAACTTACCAATGGACCCCTATGACCGAGTGCCATCCATGAGCAATTGGAAGGTAAGCAACTTTTGCTAATTGCATCTCATACAACTCTTGATATATTTTGTCTCACTTTTCATATAAATCCATGTGACTGTGCGCCATCTATATTACTAAGTGTTAAGTCAAACCCAACAATCAAACTTTATTTGATATTTGGCCTCACGACATCCCCCATGATCAAGTGCTAATGCGTGAGGGCTCTTAAGTCAAAGGTGCATCTCATGCTAAGTGTATGCTCATAGCTTTCCTCCTAAGTGTGACCCCCGTGACCGAGTGCCATCACACAAAATTGATAGCGTCATCGTAGCATACACTATTGGTGGAAAGCTTGGATTAATTAAAACTCTTTTAATTTGTGTCCATTTTGACTTAATATTGAAAGTACTTAGACGTTCTAAGTGGAGGTTTTTACTTGCAAAGATCTCATCATTTTATCTTCTTATTTAGGTTTTCTATACCCTAATCATGCCTCTTATATATCAATAGGATATAAAAGGTATAAATAAGTAAATAGCCTAGCATGCTCCTAGAGTGGGATGACTATAAGCCTAACCAAGTGATGCATTTAGAGCTATAGATGCATAACTTTGGTTGATTTTAAGTAGGTTGAATTAAACTAAACTATTATATGAGTGTATCCCTTATTCATGGGTCTTCAATTGGCTTCCATTGGACTCCTTGCTCCTTGCAACATTTACTTGAAATCCTCACCCCTAGAAGTTCTACTCTCATAACCTTTTACAAGATAGAACAAGAGACATGCAAGCACTATTTAATACAACCTATTTCAACAACTTTGAAATAAATAAAATAAATTTAAAAGGCTCATGATCATCCCCATACATTTATCATTCATTCAACAATTAATTGAACAACAAATAAATCTAGAATTAACAATTAATTCCATCAATTAAATGTTGATGTCATAAACAAATAATTAAACCAAGCATAAAATGCCATTAATAGGAGATCAAGTTTAACCAATTTTCAAAAGCATTCAAATATGTCAAACATTATTTTGAGGCATAGCACAATACTTGTGCAACTAATGTGTGTAGTGCAAAAACTTGTTGAGCATTAAAGAAGTTGAGAAAACAACTCAAAGCTCACCAAATACACCCAAGACTGGACTGCCTAGCAGCCCTCAACACACGGCTGGGCAGCCCGTGCACATAGCACACGCACGCTGCCCAGCTAGCACTCAGAGAGCTGTTGGCAGCTTCGGCTTTCAGCATTCAAGGCGTGCCAAGTCCATTTTCCACTTAACTTTTATACACCTAAAAATTTAGCACATGTTCTCAACATCATAACACACATTTTAGATCAATTTCCAGATTTAAAAAACCCTTCAAAACTGGAAATAAAAGTGCTAAAACATGCTTTCAAAAATTGGAAAAAGTAAGAATCAAATTCTTCAAGTAATCTTGAACATACCTCCAATCAAATTGGATCCAAAATAGACTAAAACTCTTTCAATCATAAGCCAACATGCTATATTAACATATAACATCAATTAATGCCAAAACACTTTTCAACATTAATTGCTATGAATTAAAACATACTAACTACATGAATTAACACTTAAATCACATAATAGCATGCTTTTAATTCATCAATCAAGGAGCCACATACAAATCACTCAAATTCCCATATCCATCAATTGAATCAAGAATATGGTGATATAGATCAATCCATCACATGAATCAATCAACCAAGCGAAATCAAAATCTAAGCATGATTAAGGCTCCAATACCACTTGAAAACAAGATAGGCACTATAATCTATAATCAAAACTTTGGAACATGAAATAACTAGTGCTTACAAGCATTACAAGCATCTAATCATACCTTTGATTCAGATTTACATAGAATTACCTTGATAAGCAAATTCGGAATAAAATAAGTGAACTCTTCACCGATTCTAGAATTAATCTCCTCGCAGCACATTGGAAAAATATCGACAATCGCTTTACCAAATCACGTAAAAAATTATTGAAGATAGCCACCACTATGGAGAATCTTCAATCAAAAATTTAGACCAATTGGCCGTTTGGATCATCCTGGAGAAATTCACAAAGTTGGACCTTGTACAGATAGCTCTCCAAAAATAGAGCAAGCCACACGTCTTGCCTTTATTGAGATAGTTCACACACCAATAAAGCTTTCTAAATTCTCAAATTCATAAGCTTGAATAGAACTAGAGAATTAAGGATAAAGGAGGCCAAAATTTTAGTTGGAGAAGGAAGAAAAGCTAAGCCTTCGACATATGAAATGCTAGCTTGCACAAGGAGTTGATTTTGGAGGGAAAAATGAAAAATCTAATTCTTCACATCTTTTGCATATCACACACACTCTGGCTTGCTCCCATGCTATATCTATATATAGATGTGGATTTATGTGATGCCAATGTGGCATCACATTATCCATGAAGGAGAAAGGGGCAGCCAAAATGCTTAGGTGGCAAGGAAATCCAAATTTCATTTGAATTACATTTGCATCTTAATTACATTTAAAATCTCATTTCAATTTAATTAAGATGCCATCTCAAATCTCATTTGAGTCTTTCCTCCAAAAATGCACTCATCCTAATTAATCAAAATTATGCTTTAACTTAACTCTTTGAGTTAAACTAGCTTAATTCTTTAAGCTTAATTGTTAACTTAACTCTTTAAGTTAACTTGACCAATTGATGGTCATGTTAGCACTAAATAATTAACTCCTTAATTATTGATCTAATTTAACTCCCAAAATTAGTCGATCAATTTAACTCTTAAATCAATCAAGCCAAAAATTAATCTTCAAATTTGGCACCAAATTTTGGTCTACTAGGATAGAGAGATATCTTTTCTAACTTCTTAGAAAATTCTCTCCATCAATTAGGAAGCTCATTGGAATTCGTGTGTGACTCAATAGGTTCTACTATTCATTGGACATGGGCTCACAATACTTTGTGACTTTTGAATATCTTATTTTCATTCTAGTTTAAAACTCCTTTTAAACTAGTTGATTCAATTCAATTAATCTCATTAATTGAAAAGTACCCAATCTCCATGGTTGATGTCCAACCTCAAGCCCATAGAGCCCAACTAATTGGCCGAAATAAATATTCTAGAGAACCATCATCACTCTACGCATGCCATATAAATACGTTCCTTTTGTCTCCTATCTCCCAAAATAAGCTTAGGGCAAGATACTTGTCGGCTCCCCATTAGCCTCATTACTATGTTTCTATTTTCAATGTTTGAATCCATTTGTGTGACCTCGCCTTTGAAAAACTCCTTTTTCAAATTTTCACACCACCTTGCGCAAGAATTTCTTAGAATTAATCATTGTAGAACACATAGGAGATGTTCTCACCTTTCAGAATAGCAAAGAGTCAGATTCCATATTGGATCTCACAATCCTCCATGCCAAGTAGCTCATACCCAGTCTCAACCTAAAAGACCCACTAAGTGGTTAAGGATGAGTCAAAGCATAAGGACCTAACATGAGGTTACCATGGATCCTCAGGTCAAAGGACTAATAATATGCATTAGCATAAGTAAGAGAATTAAACACTATTGACTTGCCACTTTGGCTATCTAGTAGATTCTTCGATGGGTCTTCAATGCCTTATTCTATAACAAGTATCCACTAACATACACCCATATCTCATATAGTTGCTCATGGAACGGAGCAATCTCCAACTTTTTGATTTATGCATTGTTAGTGCAAGTCTATCTAGATCTTAGATTCCCCATCTTATAAAATCCTATAACTTGAAAGTTTTAAGATCATGACCATGTGAGACTTATTCCATGGTTACTAAATCAAGTCCCATAGTCTAAGGTGATCTAAGGGCTTTATCCAAATGCAAGTGAAGTATAATAAAATATAAGATGAAGGTGGCCATATAGAAAATATCATTCAATCAAGATTATTTTACAAAGTAATAGTTTATACAAGGCTAATCTCATTAGCTTATAGAGCACTATTCCAGCAATGCATTGGGTTCTACCATTCATTGGATATAAGCTCATAACTCCATGCGACTTTTAGAATGTCAAATATTCACATTCGTTTAAACTCCTTTAAACTAAGTAACTCAATTCAATTAATCTCATTAATTGAAGATTACCCAATCTCTATGGTCGATGTCCAACCTTAAGCCCATGGAGCCCAACTGATTGGCTAAAATGATTATTCTTGATGGACTATTTTAGCATTATGCATATCATGTAAATATGGTCCTTCTATCTCCCATATCCCAAAAGAAGCCTAGGGCTAGATATTTGTTGGCTCCTTAATAGCCTCGATGCTATACTTCTATTCATAATGTTCGATTCCATTTGTGACCTCATCTTTGGAAACACCTTCCCAAGTTGTCACACTACCTTGCACCAGAATTTTTTGAAATTAATCATTATATAGGAGATGCACTCACTGTTTACAAAGATGAGGAGTCAGATTCCAACTTAGATCTCACAAACTTTCATGTCCAGCAGCTCATGCCCAATCTCTACCTGAATGGCCTTCTAAGTGACCAAGGAAGAGTCAAAGCATAAGGCCAAACACAAGGTTACCATAGACCCTCAGGTCAATGGACTAATAATATGCACTAGTGTAAGTACGAGAGCTTGCCACTATATCCATCTAGTGGATTCACCAAATAGGTCTTCAGTACTTTATTCCTTAATAAGGACCCACTAACATGCATCTATATCTCATATGGGATTGCTCATGGAACGGAATAATATCTAACCCTTGGAATATGTACCATTAGTACAAGTTTATTTGGATTATAGATGCCTTATCTTATGAGATGTTATGACTTAGAAGATTTAATATCACAATTGTGTAAGACTTATTCCATATCACAACCCAATGCATGATTAAGTCCCATAGTCTAGTGTGATCTGGGGGTTTCATTCAAATGCAAGTGAACTAAATAAAGAGCATACGATAAAGATGGCCATATGATGAATATCATTCAATCAAGATTGTCTTACAATGAAATAGTTTACAACAATCTCCCACTTTCCCTTAAGCCAAGGCCTATCTTCTCAAGATGTCCTTGAAAGACTATTAACATTTAGGGGTTTAGACAGTAATTCTACTATATCCTCTTTTGAGACAACTTTATCCACTTAGTTGTCACATCTATCAATTGATATCATATATCAAATGATAATGCATTTACTACATTCGGATTACTAATGAGATCTTAGCTCAAGTACTAAATTATTTTCAATAGATAATCATAGGCTTATGCACACTGGGTACTACATTTAACTTTAGGATGGAGTTTTTCATCCAAACACATTTCTTTGTAGTTTCCAAAACTATAAATTATTTCACCTCAATGGTTGTCTCAGTTGTAATATCTTAATAAAACTCTTCCAACTCACCATGTTGCTATTAAGGCAAAATATAAATTTAGAAGTAGATTTTAATTCATCTACATTGGATTGGAATCTCAAATCTATAAACCTCTCGAGTTTCAATTCTCTATTGCCGTATACTAAAACTAGTCCTTAGTCCTTCTCAAATACATAAGAATTACGTTTACAGCTATCTAGTAGCTTTCATTAGGATTGGATTGGAATCTATTCGTAACACTTAGTGAGTGTGCCACATTCGGTCCTATACATTTGAATGGCTTACAATATGCTTCTATAGTAGATTCATAAGGTATATGGGACGTTCTATATCTGTCACTGTCATTTCAAGGGGCCATAGACATGGAGAGATGAAGACCATGTCTCAAGGGGAGTAATCCCCTCTTGAATTCTTCCATACTAAATCTTTTAGTATCTTATCAATGTATAGAGTTTGGGAAAGCCCCAGTATCCTCTTAGATCTCTCTATAGATACATATTCTCAATACGTAGGATGCTTCTCCTAATTCTTTTATGTAGATTATATAGATAACCATGCTTTAGTATACTCTAACATTTCTCTCTCATTCTTAACGGAAGAATGCCATCAACACAAAGCACAATAAACTGTATACTACTCCCACTAGCATTTTGTACACACATGGTTTATACATGTTTTTGATAAAGCTAAAATGATTTGACTTTCTAATCAAAACATATGTTCCAAGTTCAAGACACCTATTTGAGTATATAAATGGATCTTTAGAGTTTGTAAGCCTTTTGTTCACTCTTCTTGGATGTAAAATCGTGTGTTTACTCCATATAGATTATTCTTTAATGTCTCCATTAAGAAAAG
>JACGDI010005535.1:70265-108765 GCA_014898725.1 Jacaranda copaia
GTCATATACGCTACTAACTTTTAGTGTTTTAAGAGCTTTCATCTTGTTCATCCTATTTTTAGAGATATGCCAAAATGTTACATGCTATAACATGGCATTTTCATGGATATCTAATTTTCTTACTTTGTTGAAAGTGTATCAGTGATGGTTCAAAATCCAAAAATGTACAATCTTTCCTTAAGTGTACCATAAGCAACTAAAGAACTCATTCTTTAATGCCTTCAATCTCCCATTTGATATAGAAGGATCAAATCGTTCACTATCCAAAATAGGAATTGAAATAATAGTCTCAACAATACATGGTACATTATAACAAAGGTTCAATACAAGCATAGTATTCCTTAAGTCTTATATTATACCTTTAGCTCTGGATACAAATTTTGCTCCTTTGCCAAAGCGATGGATCATATTCATATCACTTATTATTATTCTTTTTTCTATTATTTATAACAACTTACAAAGAAAAGAACCACATGTGATCTATTTATGAGGAAGAATTCATCCTAAATGCACTTCAATAAAGTATATGCCCTTCTTAAAGGTTGCAAGGTATTCCTTGCAATACTATTTCCAATAGCCTATCTCACTGAAGTAGAAACAAACAATATCGACTATATCATGTTATGATGTTCGTGACTCCTCTAGATACCTTTAATGGTTGTTTTCCCATAGAGAAAGAACATTTCTTCTTTTACTTTCTTTTCTAGCACTTCTAGGGCTTTTAGACTTGAAGGAGAAAAGAAATATCAAAGGTTTGCCTTTATCACAATAGTTTCCTTCTAAATCAACACTTTGTTTGATAAAACTCAATAAGGATGTGAAGATCAAATCCTTATAGAGATCTAGAGATCATTGTCCACCACTACGTCCAAGTTGAAAAAACTTCTCCAAGCCCAATCATTTTTAGACTGTAGTTGCGACATATGACTTCACATTTATCCTAACTTGAAAAATCTCCTTCGACAACATGAATTTCTCATACCTCATTTTCTTTACTACTTTTTGTAAACTTTAACCGAGGTATTATTCATGTGTCCTTGAAACTTTTAAAGTTTGTAGATGCCATCAAGAGACTAATAATGGATAGGACAATCCTAAGCTCAATTCGTGAACTTTACACATATCTCTAGATCTGCATGAATTCCAAAGAGATTATAAGTACCATGATATAGGACATATATCCACTTCTAAGAAACTAGAATGATGTTGGTTTATTGGGTTCCAAAATAATGTTGAGTGGAATTATTAGCCATTCTTAAGATTTCACAAATCCACAAATGCAAAAAAAGGAATATAAACATTGAATATTGACATTGAAAACTTGTTCATGGCCTTTTAAGCATGTTTTCCCCCCACTATTTTATCAAATTCTTCACCCCAAGAAGAATTTAGGAAATCAAATCTCCTAGTGAGAATCAAGACCCTAATGACTTGCCAATGGACCCTCGTGGTCGAGTGACATCCACAAGCAATCGAAGGCTAAGCAACTTTTGCTAATTATATCTCATGTAACTCTTGATGTATTCTACCTCACTTTTCATATAGATCCACGTGATCATGTGCCATCTATACTACTAAGTGTTAAATCCAACCCACCAATCAATCTTTGATTCAAGATGGCCTTATGATATCCCTTATGATCTAGTGCCAATGCGTGAGAGTTTTCAAGTCAAATGTTCATCTCATGTTAAGTGTATGCTCACAGCTTTCCTTCTAAATGTGACCCTCATGATCGAGTGTCATTATACAAAATTGATAGTATCATCATGGCATACATTATTGGTGGAAGGCTTGGATTAATTAAAACTCTTTTAATTTTTATCCATTGTAACTTAATATTTGAAAGCACTTAAAAATTCTAAGTTTAGGGTTTTTTCTTGCAAAGATCTCATCATTTTTATCTTTTTATTTAGGTTTTCTATATTCGAATCATACTTCTCATACATCAATAGGATATGGAAAACACAACAAGTAAATAGCCTAGTATGCTTCTAGAGTGGGATAACCGTGAGCCTAACCAAGTAATGCACTTAGAGCCATAGGATATCACTTAGTTAATTTTAAGTGGGTTGATTAACTAAGCTATTACATGAGTGTATCCCATACATTTGTGGGTCTTCAAGAATTCTTAGATCCTCTTTGCTCCTTACAACTTTTACAAGAGAAAGAAAACCTCACTTCTAGTGATTCTACTTTCATAAGTTCTACAAGATAGAACAAGAGACATGCGAACCCCATTTAATACGATCCATTTCAACAATTTGAAACAAATAAAATTAATGTTAAGGGCTCATGATCATCTCCATTCATTCATCATCCATTCAACATTTAAATGAACAATAAATAAATCAAGAATTGACATTCAATTCCATCAATTAAGTGCTAATCATTTTAACAAATAATTTGTCAAGCAAAAACAAGCATAACACTTATGCATCATATTTTTGCCACAATTGAAAATCAACTTCAATAAGTTTTAAAAGCAATCACAAAATGTCTAACACAATTTGAGGCATTGCACAACATTTGTGCAACCAATATGTGTGTTTCAAAACAAGTTTTGTCATTAAAGGAACCAAAGAAAAAGCTTAAAACTCATTTGAAAACCCAACTAAGGGCTGCTGGCCGAGGCTTCCACACTGTTGGGCAATAGCTCTGGGCCATTGTTTTGTTGTGGGCTGCCAAGAGTTGGTAGCTCCTCCATTTTGGGGTTTATGGTTGAGTCAAGCCATTTTTGGCTTAACTTTTGTGCACCAAGAATTGTAGAACAACTTTGAAACATTAAAACACACAACATATGTGAAAATTTCAGATTAAAATTCTTTTTAAAACTAAAATATCAAGTGCCTAAAGATGCTTGAAAAACAAGTTTAAACAAAAATCATATTCTTCAAAAAATCTCCAAAATAATCCAATCATATTAGACCCAAAAATGACCAAAAAAACTTAAGGCCATTCACAACATGCTATATCACCATATAACATCTACCAATGCCAAATCAAAATTTAACATCAGGAAAAGTGAATTAAAACATGCCTATCACAAGATTTAACATTTAAAGTACATAACATCATGATTTAATCTGTCAACCAAGGAGCCACAAACAAAATCATCCATGCACTCCAACCCATCATATGGATCGAGTACATGGTGATGAATACCAGTTCTTCACAAGAGAAAAATCACCCAAATCAAGCAAAATCGAAATCCATGCATGAATATGGCTTTAATACCACTTGAATGTTTGTGTGGTACTAGGATCTAAATATTTTCAAACAAATCTGAATAAACTAGCCCACACAACACCAAAAGGATCAAGATGTCCATGGAATTATAATTTATAAAAGGGAAATACTTAGGTGAAAATAGAAAATTCGAAGAGCAAGAAAAACTCTCTTCAACCGTTGAATAAGCTTCTCACTAATGCAATAGGTTCACCATCAAATTTCCCCAAGTTAGACTCCTCCTTTTCAATTGAAATTTTTACTGGGCTTTCATCACACCTAGAGGGTGCACCACTCCAAAAATCAGCAAAAAAACAAAAAAACACAAAAGGGTAACCCAGAACTAGCCACAATAGGTTGCCAGAAATTGCCTCTGCCTCTAATGAAACAGTCCACACACCATAACTATGGCTTATTCTCTACAATATGGCTAGAAATATCTACAGAGAATATGAGAGGGAAGTCTGAAAATATGGAAGTGGAAGGTGGAGAAAGTTGGAGAGAATAATGGAAGGCTAACAAATTAGATGCACGTCCTCACACTTGGCCAGTCATCCTTTTCCTATTTCTATATATAGGAGTGGGATGGTATGTGGTCACACATCATCCTCAAGGAGGTGATGCCAAGTGTCCATGCCTAGGTGGCCACTAACTTGTGATTAGTGAAAAATAATATTAATTAAAGTAAATATTTCATCTTATGAATTATCTTGCAATTAAATTCCAATTCTCTTCAAAATTAATGCTCCAATTTAATTAAATTAAACACTTTAATTTAATTAATAATGCTTTGACTTAACTCTTATGTTAAGGTGCTTAACTCTTTAAGCTAGTCAAAATTAATTTAACCTTTAAATTAATTTGACCAATTGATAGCCGTATGAAATCAATTAATTGACTCTTAATTAATTAATCTTAATTTGAATCTTAAATTAATTTGATCAATTTAACAATTAAATTGATCAAGTCAAAATTATCACAATTTTCACCTACTCCAAAACCAGTCAGGAATTTTCTAACTATTAGAAAATTCTCCTTTCTTCAATAGGTCTCGTTATTAGCTTTTATGTGTGATCCATTAGGTTTTACCATTAATTGGACATGGGCTCACAACTCTTTGTGACTTTTGGAATATCAAACATTTACATTAGTTTAAACTTCTTTAAACTAAGCTACTCAATTTAATTAATCTTATTAATTGAAGAGTAACCATTCTCCATGGTCAGTTTCCAACCTCAAGCCCACAGAGCCCAAAAAATTGGTCAAATGAATATTCTTGAAGAACCGTGCAAATATAGTCTTTTTGTTTCCTATCTTCCGAAAGAGGCCCAAGGCTAGATATTTGTCAGCTGTCTAATAGCCTCGATACTATGCTTCTATTCTTAATAGTTGATTCCCTTTGTGAACTCATCTTTGGAAATGCCTTCCCAAATTGTCACATTACTTTGCACAAGGATTTATTGGAATCAATCATTATAGAACACATAGGAGATGCACTCACCTTTCATAAAGACGAAGAGTTGGATTCCATCTTAGATTTCATAAACCCCCACATCCAATGGCTCATGCCCAATCTTTACCCAAGTGGCCCACTAAGTGACTAAGGAAAAGTCAAGGCATAAAGCCCAAACACAAGGTTGCCATGGAACCTTAGGTCAAAGGACTAATAATATGCACTAATGTAAGTAAGAGAGCTTGCCACTATGACTATCTAGTAGTTTCTCTATATAGGTCTTCAATGCCTTATTCTTTAACAAGCACTTACGAACATGCATCCATATCTCATATGGGATTGGTCATGGAATGGAGCAACATCCAACCTTTGGTTTATGATCATTAGTGTAAGTCTATTTGAATCTTAGATACTCTACCCATAAGATCCTATGACTTGAAAGATTTAAGAACACGATCGTGTAACACTTATTCCATGATCAGTACCCAGTACATGATGAAGTCCCATCCTCTTGTGTGATCTAGGGGCTTCATCCAAATGTAAGTGAAGTAAATAAAAAACATAAGATGAAGATGACCATATGATGAATATCATTCAATCAAGATTATCTTGAAATGAAGTAGTTTACAAGGTCAATCTAATTGGCTTGCGAGGCACTATTCCAACATAGTATCGAGGCTATTAGGGAGTCAACAAATATTTTTCCCTAGGCCTCTTTCATGGAGATAGAAAATGAAAGGACCATATTTACATGGTACACATAGAGCTCAAATGGTTCATCGAAAGTATCATTCGGCCAATTATTGGGCTCCATGGGCTTGAGGTTAGACATCGACCATGAAGATTGGGTACTCATCAATTAATATAGATTAATTGAATTGAGTTGGTTAATTTAAAGGAGTTTAAACTAATCTGAATATGTGATATTCTAAAGTGACAAAAGTTGTGAGCCCATGTCAAATAAGTGGTTGAACCGAATAGGTCACGTGCAAAATTCAATCAGCGATCCTAAATATTGAGGAAAATTTTCTACAGGTTAGAAAAATTCCTAGATGGCCAAAATTTGAGGGAATCGGTTGACACAATATTTAGTAATCTTGGCTTAATCAATTTAATTGTTAAATTGATCTAATTAATTTAAGGAGTTAAATTAAGACCAATTAAATCAAGTGTTAAATTAATTTAGTGCCACATGGCTATCAATTGGTTAAGTTAACTTAAAGAGTTAAGTTAACAAAATCTAGCTTAATGAGTTAAGCTAGTTGACTTAAAGGTTAAGTTAAAGTTTAATTAAATTAAAGTGTTTAATTTAATGAAAATGAAGAATTGATTTTGGAGGGAGAATTCAAATGAAATGTTCATTTGGTGCTAAATTGGAATTTAATTAGGTAGATATTTCAAGAGATGAAATGTAGATTCCAAATTAAATTCAAATTCAACACAAATTAACATGTAACTTGCAAGATGCTTCCAAGTTGGCATGCCTAGGTGGTGCCCCCACCTTGAGGAAGGTGTCATGCCACCTTGGCATCACACTATCCTCCGCATATATATAGATATAGAGGGGGGAGATGGTGGCCACAACATAAGATATTCACATATTTTGTGCATTTAAAAGTTAGATCCAAAATTCTCTTCAAAAGTGGTTCTCTCTTAAGTTGAGGCTTCACTCTCTTCTTTACCTCCCTCACCATTATTGATTTATCATTGTATTATGTTATATGTTGATATTGCATGTTTAATTTGGCCTTAATTTATTTTGGTCATTTTTGGATCTAATTGGATTGGATACAATTGGAGATTTTTGGAAAAATGCAATTTTCACTTTAATTTGATTTTTGAAGCATGTTTGAGATCTTGTTTTTTCAGATTTATAAACTATTTTAGATCTGAAATTGCATCTGTATTGTGCAGAAATAATGTTTAGAAGTTGTTCTAAAAGTTTGGTGCACTAAAGGTTGGGCAAAATAGTGCAAAAGTTGCCTAGCACCCATGACCGAACTATTGCCCTACCTGGTTGGGCGGGGACCAGCAGTGGGTGCGCCTTGTGCACACCCTCTGTGTGGCTGTGCGCCTTGTCTAGGCGAGCAGTAGGTTAGTCTAGGTCTTGACTTGATTTTGGTTCCTTTTTGTGATCAAAAGTGTATTGTTTTACACATAATTGATGCATAAGTGTTGTGTAAGTTCTCAAAACTATGTTTGACATTTTTTTAATGCTTTCTTAAATCTTATTAAAGTTAATCTCTAATTGTTGCAAAAATAGGATGCATAAATGTTATGCTTGTTTTTACATGACCAACTAATTATTTATTTGATAAGCATTTAATTGTTGGAATTAAATGTCAATTCTTAATTTGTTTATTGTTCGTTTAAGTGTTGAATGAATGATGAATTATTGGGGATGATCATGAGCCTTTAACATTGATTTTATTTATTTCAATTGTTGAAATGGGTTGTATTAAATGGGGATCGTATGCTTTTTGTTCTATCTTGTAAAAAGTTATGAGAGTAGAACCACTTGGAGTGAGATTTTCTTTCTCTTATAAAAGTTGCAAGGAGCAAGACGATCCATGGAGACTTGAAGACCCATGAATGTATGGGGATACACTCACATAATAGCTTAGTTTAATCAACCCACTAAAAATCAAACAAGTGATGCATCTATAGTTCTAAGTGCATCACTTGGTTAGGCTTGTGGTCATCCCACCTTAGGAGCATACTAGGCATATTTACTTATTTATGGTTTTCATATCCTATTTATGTATGTGATGCAGGAATTAGGATATAAAAATCCTAAATAAGAAGATAAAATTGGTGAGATCTTGGCAAACAAGTTTGAAATCCTCTCACTTAGAATGTTTAAATGTTTTCAAACATTAAGTTAAAATGGATATAAATTAAAAGGAGTTTTAATTAATCCACGCTTTCTACCAATAGTATATGCTACAATAATGCTACTAAATTTGTGTAATGGCACCCGGTCATGAGGGTCACACTTAGGAGAAAAGTTGTGAGTATATAATTAGCATATGATGCACCTTTGATTTGAGGCTTTCTACACATTGGCGCCTGATCACGGGGGATGTTGTGGAATAGTCTTGAATCAAATTTTGGTTGGTAAGTTTGACTTAACACTTAATAGTGTAGATGTCACACGAGTCAGGGGTCTATATGAAAATTGAGGCAAAATATATTAAGAGTTGCATATAATACAATTAGCAAATGTTGTTGATCCTTTGATTTTTTGTGGATAGCCCTTCATCACAGAGGTCCGCTTACAAGTCTTACAAGTCTTGATTCTCACTAGAAAATGTGATTTCCTAAATTCATCTCGGAGGTGAAGGATTTGATAAAATAGTGGGAGAAAAACATGTTTGAAAGACCACAAACATGTTTTCAAAATATTAATATTCAATCACATGCTTATATTCTTTTTTATCGCTTTTTGCAGATTTGTAAAATCTTCAAAAACTTAAAATAGCAAAGAATCCACGTACAACAATTTTTGAAACCAATAAAGTAATCAGGCCTAATTTCTACAATTGGTTGAGAAATCTCAGAATAGTGCTTGACTCCGAAAAGAGGACTTGTGTACTTGATCAAAGTTCACTAGAAACTATTGGCAATAACACCACCAATGAGGCTTATGAATTGTTCACAAAGTTGGTAGATGATGATCTACAAACAAGATATCTCATAATGGCAACTATGTCTAATGACTTGTAAAAGTTTTATGTGCATATGAAACATGCAAGTGAGATCTATGCACACTTGTAAGAGTTGTATGGTATCCTAACTAGACACGAATGATTTACTTTATCTAGTGAGCACTTTAGAAGTAGAATGACCAGGGCATGAGTGTCCATGATCACGGGCTTAAAATGATTAGACTTATTGAAAAACTTGGACAACTAGACGTGATCATGGACAATGAACTCTATGTGGATTTGATCCTACAGTCATTACCGAGTTCATTCGATCAATTTGTTATGAACTTTAATATGTCCAAAAATGAGGTTACTATTAACAAATTGGTGAACATGTTGTGTACTGCTGAGGTGACTATGAAAAATGAAAAGCCTCTTTTACTTGCATCTTTCTCCAAGTCTAAAAGCTTTTGTGGTCCTAGGAAAGAGGGTAAGAAGAAGAAAGTTCTTCATCGAAAGGGAAGTAACCCTTGAAAGTTTTAGAAGGAGTTAAGAAAAAGAACAAGGCTAAAACTGATGTTGTATGTTTTCATTGTGGCAAAAGATAGTATATCTCTAAAAGTAGGATAAACAAAATAGAAGCTCTCAAAGCACTAAATGTTAGTGACATTGAGGAATTTCCAACTTGTAAGTTTTTTTTGAAGGGAAAAATGACCAAGCCTTCTTTTGTAGGACAAAAGTACAAGTCTTTTAGATTTGATCCATATGGATATGTGCATTCCACTAAGAATTAATGCATGAAGAGGCTATTCTTACTTCATCACTTTCACCAATGATCACACTCAGTTTGGACATATGTAACTTATGAAGTACAATTTTGAAGCCTTTGAAATGTTCAACAAGTATAGGTCTGAAGTAGAAAAGCAAAAGTACTTAGTATTAAAACTCTTCGATCAAATCAAGGAAAAGAATACTTAAGTACTGAATTCTTAAATTATCTAAAAAGAATGGGATTTTCTCTCAATGAACTCTACTCAGCACATCTCAACTCAATGGAGTAGCCAAGAGGGAAACCGTACCTTGTTGGACATGATATGTTCCATGATAAGCTTCTCTGATGCCGTTACATCTTTTTTGGGATATGCCTTAGAAACGGCTGCAACACTACTAAATATAGTACCCTCGAAGGTCATGCCAAAAATGCCACATGAGATGTGGTATGGCAAAGTACTCTCTTACCATTGTTTAAAGGTTTAGGTCTCTTGCATATTTGAAAAAGTTAGTAAGAGATAAGTTGGATAGTCAATCCTCCTTATGTAAGTTTGTGAGATACCCTAGAACAAAAGGTGTTTATCTCGAGGAATGTAACCTTTTTTGGAAAATAAATTTCTACTCAGTAGAAAAGGTGCTGTTGAACTTGATGAAGTTCAAGAAGATTAATAAATTCCACAAACGGTAGAAATAAGTAGTGACCCTTACGCACAACCTCTATGTAAGTAGAATCAAATTAAAAAGCAGCCCAAAAGGTTTGGATTTCTTCATAAAATGAACTAATCAGATATAGATCCAAAGACCTGTGAGAAAGCTATGTTGGACATGGACTTAAATCATTATCTTAAAGCCATGAGATCCAAAAAGGACTCTATGCACTCTAACAAAGTATGAACTTTGGTGGATCCATTGAAGGGAATCATTCCCATTGGTTGCAAATGGATCTATAAGCAAAATTTAGGAGTCAATGGAGAGATTACAACCTTTAAGGTGCAACTAGTGGCAAAAGGTTACACTTAAAGACTCGATATTGATTTTGATGAAACCTTTTCACTAGTTGCAATACCTAAGTCCATTTGAATTCTATTTACCATAGCTGCATATGATAACTATTAGATATGGCAAATAGATGTGAAAATTTCTTTTCTTAATGGCAACATTGAATAAGAAATCTATATAGAGCAACCACAAGGTTTTACATCTAAAGAGAGTAAGCAAATGGTTCACAAACTCTAGAGATCCATTTATAGACTCAACTAAGCATCCCAAAGTTGGAACATATATTTTGATAATGCAGGCAAATTGTTTGGCTTTATCAAAAATGTGTATGAACTTTATGCGCATAAAAAGGTGAATAAAAATAGTGAATAGTTTATTTTACTTTATCTCGATGGCATCCCTCTCATTGGAAATGACTTATGTATGTTAGAGTGTACTAAAGCATGGTTTCTACTCAATTCTCCATAAAGAATTTGGGAGACGATTCATATGCATTAGGAATACATATCAATAGAGATATATCGAAAAGAATACTAGGGTTATTCTAAAACATATACATTGACAAATGCTAAAATGGTTTAGTATGGAAGATTCTAAGAAAGGATTTCTTCCCATGGGACATGGTATTCGTCTCTCTATGTCTATGGCCCCAAAGCCTAAGAAGAAGAAACAAAAGATATCCCATATACCTTATATATCCACTATAAAAAGCATAATGTATGTAGTTCAATGTATAAGACTAGATGTGGCACATGCTTTAAGTGTTACGAGTAGGTTCTAATTCAATCCAAGTGAGTTTCACTGAATGGCCATAAAAAAAACTTTTAAGTACTTAAGAAGGGCTAAGGAATTGTTTTTAGTATACATCAATGAAACTTGAATAGTTGTTGGATTCAAGATTCCAATCTGATGTAGATGACCTAAAATCCACCTCTAGATTTTTATTTTATCTTAATGACAGCATGATGAGTTGGAAAAGTTCCAAACAAGATACCATGGCTAACTTAACCGTTGAGGCAGAATGTATTGCGACTTCAGAAGCTACAAAGGAAGGTGTTTGGATCAAAAATTTCATCCAAGAGTTGGATGTAGTACCTAGCATATTTGAGCTTGTAGTTGTCTTTTATGACAACAGTAGTGCGGTTGCAGAAGCTAAGGAGCTAAGATCTCATCAATGATTTAAACATATTTTGAGCTAATACTAGTTGATCTGGGAAATCACAGGTAGAGGTGACATTCAAGTGGAAAACGTTGCTTGAGAAGAGAATATAGCAGATCCACTGAATAAACCCCTATCGCAAAAGGTCTTTGAAGAACATCTTATGAGGATGGGTCTTAAGACCATAGGGAATATGCTTTAGGGAAAGTGGGAGATTATTGGAATAATGCCCCGCACGCTAATAAGATTGGCATATAAACTATGTTACTTGTGATATAATCTTGATTGAATGATATTTCTTATAAATGGCCATCTTCATCTTATGCTTTTATTGCTTCACTGGCATATGGTTGAAGCCCATAGATCACATTAGATTATGGGACTTGATCATGCACTGGGCGGTGATCATGAAATAAGTCTTACACAATCATGATTTTAAAAATCCCAGGTCATAAAATTTTATGAGATAGGGCATCTAAGATTCGGATAGACTTTCACTAACAATGCATAATCCAAATACTGGATATTACTCTATTCCATGAGCAAACTATATATGATATAGGTGCATGTTAGTGCATGCTTGTTAGAGAACAAGGTATTGGAGACCTACTCAAAGAATCCACTAGATAACTATAGTGGCAAGTCGGTAGTGGCTAGTTCTCCAACTTACGCTAGTGCATATAATTAGTCCTTTAACTTGAGGATCCATTGTAATCTTGCATTTAGGTCCTCATAATTTGACTTGACTTTGGCCACTTAGTGGGCATTCTAGTAGTGATTGGGCATGGGCTACTTAAGCATGAAGGTTTATGAGATCTAAGATAGGATCTAACTCCACATCTTTGTGAAGGACAAGTGCATCTCCTATGCGTTCTATGGTAATCAATTCTTACGAGTCCTTGGCCAAAGCAGTGTGACAATTTCAAAAAGGGGTTTTCCAAAGATGAGGTCACAAATTGGAATTGAACATTAAGAATGGATGCATGGTATTGAGGCTATGAAGGAGTTGACAAATATCTTGCGTTAGGCCTCTTTCGTGGAAATAGAAGATGGAAGGATTGTATTTACATGGTACGCATAGAGCTAGAATGGTTCACCAAAAGTAGTATTTGGCCAATTTTTGGGCTCCATGCGCTTGAAGTTGGACATTGACCATGCAGATTAGGTATTCATCAATTAATAAAGATTAATTGAATTGAGTTAGGTAGTTTGAAGAAGTTTAAACTAACATGAATATATAATATTCTAAAGTTACAAAGGTTAGGAGCCCATGTCCAATGAGCGGTAGAATGTAATAGATCACACATAAAATTCAATTGGAAATTCTAAATATTGAGAGGAATTTTCTAAGGGTTAGAAAATTCCTTGATGGCCAAAAATTGAGGGAATCAGTTGACACAATTTTAGTCATCTCGGCTTCATCAATTTAATTATTAAATTGATCCAATTAATTTAAGAAGTTAAATTAAGATCATTTAAATTAAGTGTTAATTTATTCGGTGCCAAATGACTATCAATTGGTTAAGTTAACTTAGAGGGTTAAATTAACAAAACCTTGCTTAAAGAGTTTAGCTGGCTGATTTAAAGGTTAAGTCAAAGTTTAATTAAATTAAAGTGTTTAATTTGATTAAAATAAAGAATTCATTTTGGAGGGAGAGTTCAAATGAAAAGTTCATTTGGTGCTGAATTGGAATTTAATTCAGTAGAGATTTCATGAGATGAAATGTAGATTTCAAAACAAATTCAAATTCAACACAAATTAATATGCAACTTGCAAGATGCTTGCAAGCTAGCATGCCTAGGTGGCACCCCCACCTTGAGGAAGGTGTGATGCCACCTTGGCATCACATCATCCTCACTCTATATATAGATATATAGTGGGGGCACAACATAAGATATTTGCCCATTTTGTGCATCTAAAAGTTAGATCTGAAATTTACTTCAAAAGTGATTCTCTCATGAGTCGAGGCTTCACTCTCTTCTTTGCCTCCCTTGCCCTTTTCAGCCTCCTACCAGATATCTTTCTCCTTGATTTTTCCATCTAAATTGAGGAAAAAAGGATTTCCATTGGTGTGTGGACTTTGGCATTGGAGGCAAGACGAATTTCGGATTGCTTGCTTTGGTGATCCTCTATTCGAGCATCATGTTTCTAGATTCTTTTCAAGATCTTTCTGAAGTTTTTTGATGCTGAAATTTTAAATGGACATTCTCCATTGAGTTGGAAAAACTTTTGTCCATATTTGGCTTGAATCCGAGGTGATTTGCCTGATCAAAAGTTGAACACACCTTGCTGCGCCAGGAGCAGTCTACTTTCGGGAAAGGAAGCACTACTTCAAGTTTTTGGTTGGATTGTGCTTAAGGTAAAATATGACCTTAATCCATCATATAGGCATGATTTAAATCCTTGGATTGGTGTAATCTAAGTTTGATTTCTGTTTTTAAATGTTTTAAATTGGAAAAATAGCATCACATCTCATTCAAACGCCTTCTAGATCTCCTGTAATAAAATCACCAAGTTGCTATTCCTGCATATGGATCTCCAAAGGCTTAGCAAACCATTTATTTTGCCTCTATCAAAACGATCCACACACCAAACAAATTTCCAATCACTCCTCATAATTAGCTAGAGATTGAGAGGAGAGATAAGAGGTAGTGGCCAATTTTAGGGGTTGGAAAAGAAGGGAAGGTGAGCTTCAACCTATGACTGTATACCTTGAATAATTAAGGGAAAATATGAGAGAATCTAATTATTCATTTGCAAGATAAATGTGCCACCTACCTCAACTCTATATCTATATATGAAGGAAGGATAATGTGATACCAAGTTGGCATCATACTTTCCTCAGGGGGGGAGGGGGGCAACCATGCAACTCCTGCATGCAAGTTTGCAAATTCAAATTAAATTTGAATTTTGTGTGCATTTCAGTTTCAATTGAAATCTAATTTCAAGCTAACTATAATGTATTAAAGGAGTGGAAAAATCAAGTATGTATAATCCATTAACTAATATGCCTTGTGCAACTGAGGAACCATTCCTTATTGCATTCAACTTCCCATTTAATAATAAAAGATCAAATCCTTCATTATCCAAAATAGGAATTGAAACAATGTTCTTAATAAGATTAGGTACATAGTAAATTGGCTCAAGAACAATACATGAGAAATACAAGAGTTTCTCAAGTCTAGTGTTACTATGCCATGGACCTCAGTTGCAACTCTAGCTCCATTTTCAAGATGGAGGATCATATCCCCTTCATGTAAACTCTTTCTTCTTTCCATCCCCTATAAGGAATTACAGAGATGAGAACCACATGTGGTATTAAATACCCATAAGGAAGAATTAGTCATTAAATGCACCTCAAAGAAAAACATACCCTTCTCAAGAGTAGCTAGGTAAGCTTTGCAATTTCTTTTCCAATTACCCTGTCACCACAATGGAAATAATTCACATCAATTTTAGCCTTCTTCTCTACTCTCTTGGAACTCTACTCGGGTTGCTTCCCTTTCAAGAAGAACTTTTCTTTCTCTTACCTCATTTTCTAGGGCCTCTAGAACCCTTCGACTTGGAGGAGGATGCGAGGTTTTTCTTTTCTCATCATTACCTCCACGATCACTAATATGTTCGCTAATTCATTAATTGTAACTATTTGCTTGGAGATATTAAAGTTCACAATAAATTGGTCAAACAAGGGTGGCAACGATTGGAGGATCAAATCTACATAAAGGTTATTATCCATGATCATGTCAAGTTGTCCAAGCTTTTCGATGAGTCCAATCATCTTAAGCCTATGATCATGGATATTCACTCATCTTTATCCTAAAGTTCTTCTTAGACAAAGTGAACCTCTTATGTCTTGTTTGAACACCATACAACTCTTGTAGGTATGTGTGGATCTCAGAAGTATGTTTCATGTGCTCATAAGTCTTTTGGAGCACATTAGTCATGGATGCCAACATGAGGCATCTAACTTGTAGATCATCATCCACAAATTTTGTAAATACTTCGCAAACCTCATCGGTTGCATCATCACCCAAAGTGTTCGGTGGACGTTGATCAAGAGCATATATCCTCTTATTGAAGTTAAGAATTATCTTAAGCTTTCTCAACCAATCTTGAAAGTTAGGCTCAATGAGTTTATTGGTTTCCAAAATGCTTGCGAGTGGATTTTTAGCAATCTACATAAAGTGAAAAATGAGAATTAGCATGTGATTGAGTTTGATATTAAAACATGTTCATGGTCTTTCAAGCATATTTTTCTCCCACTATTTTATCGAATCTTTCACCCCCAAGAAGAATTTGGGAAATCATATTTTCTAGTGAGAATCAAGACCCCAATGACTTGCTAATGGACCTCTATGACAGAGTGCCATCCACGAGCAATCGAAAGGTAAGCAACATTTGTTAATTGCATCTCATGCAACTTTTGATATATTTTGTCTCACTTTTCATATAGACCTATGTGACTGTGCGCCATCTATACTACTAAGTGTTAAGTCAAACCCACCAATCAAACTTTATCTTAAGAAGGCCTCACGACATCCCCCATAACTGAGTGCCAATGCGTGAGGGTTTCCAAGTCAAAGGTGTATCTCATGCTAAGTGTCTGCTCACTTCTTTCCTCCTAAGTGTGATCCCCATGATCGAGTGCCATCACACAAAGTCGGTAGCATCATCATCATGGCATGCACTATTGATAGAAGGCTTGGATTAATTAAAACTCTTTTAATTTATATCCATTTTGACTTAATATTGAAATTACTTAGACATTCTAAGTAGAGGTGTTTGCTCGCAAAGACTTATCGTTTCATCATCTTATTTAGGTTCTTTATATTCTAATCATGCATCTCATACATCAATAGGATATGAAAAGCATAAAAAGGTAAATAGCCTGCTTCTAGGGTGAGATGACCATGAGCCTAACAAAGTGATGCACTTAAAGCCATAGGTGCATTACTTTGGTTGATTTTAAGTAGGTTGAATTAAACTAAACTATTATATGAGTGTATCCTATATGTTCATGGATATTCAATTGGCCTCCATGCCTCAATTGGACTCCTTACTCCATGCACATTTATATGAAATAGAAATCCTCATCCCTAGAAGTTCTACTCTCATAACTTTTACAAGATAGAACAAGGGGCATGCAACCCCCAGTTAATACAAATAAAATCAATTTAAAATGCTCATGATCATCCCTATTCATTCATCATTCATTCAACATTTAAATGAACATCAAATAAATCTAGAATTAATAATTAATTCCATCAATTAAATGCTCATCTCATAAACAATTATTGAACCAATCATAACACTTATGCTACTAATTGGAGATCAACGTTAATCAATTTTCAAAAGCATTCAAATATGTCAAACATAATTTTGATGCATGGCACAACATTTGTGTAATTAATGTGTGTAGTGCAAAACTTGTTGAGCATTAAAGGAGTTGAGAAAACAACTCAAAGCTTACCAAATTCACCTAAAAGCAGACTGTTTGGCAAGCCTTGGCACACGACTAAGCAGCTTGTGCACACAGTGTGCATGCTGCCCGGCCATTGCCTAGGGAGTTGTTGGCAGCTTTAGCTTTTGGCGTTCAAGGCATGCCAAGTCCATTTTCCACTCAACTTTTATGCACAAAAAATTTTAGCGTATGTTCTCAACATCATAACACACATTTCAAATCAATTTCTAGATTCAAAACACCTTTTAAAATTGGAAATAAAAGTGCTCAAACATGCTTTCAAAAATTGGAAAAAGTAAGAATCAAATTCTTCAAGTAATCTCCAACATAATTCAATCACATTGGATCCAAAATAGACCAAAACTCTTTCAATAATATGCCAACATGCTATATCAACATATAACATCAATTAATGCCAAAACACTTTTCAACATTAATCACTATAAATTAAAACATACTAACTACATGAATTAATGCTTAAATCACATAATCGCATGTTTTTAATTCATCAATCAAGGAGCCACATGTAAATCAACCTAATTCCCAAACTCATTAATTGAATTGAGAATATGGTGATAAAGATCAATCAATCACATGAATCAATCATCCAAGCAAAATCCAAATCTAAGCATGACTTTGGCTCTGATACCACTTGAAAGCAAGATAGGCACTAGTATCTATAATCAAAACTTCAAAACATAAAATAACTAGTGCCCACAAGCATTATAGGAATCTAATAATTCCTTGGATTCTAATTTAGATATATGATTACCTTGATAATCAAATCTAGAATGAAACAAGTGAACACTTCACTAGTTCAAGATTTTATTTGCTTGCGGCACAACAAAAGTATTGCGATGATCACCCCACCAAATCACCTCCAAAATTTCTAAAAATATTACTGGAGATATCCAACACCTTGGAGAACCTCCAACAAAAAATTCAAATTAGTTTTCCATCGAGAATGTCTTGGAGAAAATTGCAAAGTCGGATCGCACACAAAAAGCTCTCCAGAAATAAAGTAAGGCACACGTCTTACCTCTACTAAAATAGTCCACACACCAATGAGACTTCCTAATTCTCTAGTTCATGAGCTGAAATATAAGTAGAGAATTAATAATGGAGGAGGCAAAAAATTTGTAGGAGGAAAAGGAAAGAAGTTAAGCTTTCAACTCATGAAATGCTAGTTTGCAAGGGGGTTTATTTTGGATGAAAATGAATAATCTAATCCTTCACACCTATGCCACATGTATTGCTCTCTCTTTCTGGCCAAGCCCTCATCTATATCTATATATAGATGTGGAATTGTGTGATGCCAAGGTGGCACCAAATAATTAACTCTTTAATTATTGATTTAATTTAACTCTTAAATTAGTTGATCAATTTAACACTTAAATTAATCAAGCCAAGTGACATCAATTTTCTATCTCCCAAAAATCAGTCATTATGAAGTGAATTTTCTAACACTTAGAAAGTTCATCCATGATTTAGGAAATGACATTGGCTTTTGTGTGTGACCCAATTAGTTCTACCATTTATTGGGTATGGGCTCACAACTCCTTATGACTTTTGAATATCATATATTCATTTTAGTTTAAACTTCTTTAAACTAAATCAATGCAATTCAATTAATCTCTATTAATTGAATAGTACCCCATTACTATGGTCGATGTCCAACTTCAAGCCCATAGAACCTAACTAATTGACCGAAATGAATGCTTTTGGAGAACCATTATAGCTCTACATATACCATACAAATATGGTCATTTTATCTCCCATATCTCGAGGATATGCATAGCTGGGCAGCAACTCATGGCCACTGCCTTGCCTTATGTGCTACAATAGCTGGTAACTACCTTATTTCGTGGTCAAGGGTAAGTAAAGCCATTTTGGGCTCAACAATTGTGCACCAAAAACTCTAGAACATCTTCTAGACATCAAAACACACTATATTGATGTAATTTCAGCCTTAAAACACGTTTCAAAACTGAATTTCAAGCCTCTAAAAATGCTTTCAAAAATAACTTTAAGTGAAAATCATATTCTCCAAGATTCTCCAACATAACTCTATTCAAATTGGATCCAAAAATTACCAAAACTATTTTATCCACTAAACAACATGCTATATCAACATATAACATCAACTAATGCTAAATCAACATTCTACATTAGAAGCTATGAATTCAAACACACTAATTACATAAATCAACACTTAAAACACATAATAGCATGCTTTTAATTTATTAATCAAGGAACCACATACAACATCATCCAAACACTCCAGTCCATTATATGAATTGAAAATTTGGTAATTTTGATCAATCCATCACATGAATCAATCAATCCAAAAATCCAAATCATAGCATGAATTAGACCATGATACCACTAGAAGATTAGAGTAGTGCTAGGATCTAATAATTAAAATTTCAAAAGCTAAACTTAACAAGGCTACTTAAGTTAAAAAGGATCTACACATGCTCATGATTCAAATTTAGGTAGAATATTACCTTTATTAGTTTAATTCCAAGTACAAAATGAAGAACTCTTTTTCAATATAGAATCTGCCAGGCAGTAGTGTAGCAGAATTAATGCAACATTTACACAAGTCAAGATTCTCCAAAAATTTTGATAAAATTCCAACAGCTCCTCAACACTGTGATGGATGTACTATGAAAATTTTAGATAAAAACTTTTTGATCACTTGGAATAAAATTGCCAAGTTTTTGTTCCTACAGGTGGATCTCCAAAGGCTTACCAAACCATTTGTTTTTCTTCTATAACAATTATCCATACACCAAAGCAATTTTCAATCACTCCTTATAATTAGTTGGAGATTAAGAGGAGAGATGAGAGGTCGTGGCTGACTTTAGGGGTTGGAGAAGAAGAGGAAGGTAAACTTCAACACATGAGTGAACACCTTGAAGAACAAAAGAAAAATATGAAAGAATCTAATTCTTCACTTACAAGATACATGTGCCACCTATCTCACCTCTATATCTATATATAGAAGAAGGATGGTGCGATGCCAAGTTGGCATCACATTTTCCTCAAGGTAGGGGAAGGGGTAAGGACCGCCAACCTTGCAACTCTAGCATGCAAGTTGGCAAGTTCAAATCTATTTTGAATTTTGTGTGCATTTCAATTTCATTTGTAATCTAATTTCAAGCTAACTAAAATGTCACACCAAATGAATTATTTTTCATTTGATTCTATTGTATGACCTCATTTTTGGAAAATTCTTTTTCAAAATTATCACAACACCTTGCATAAGGATTTCTCAAAAATCGATCATTATAGAATAAATAGGAGATTCACTAACCATTCACAAAGATAAGGAGTTGGATTTTATATTAACTCTCACAAACCACCATACCTAGTAGCTCATACCCAATCTCTACTTGAGTGGCCTACTAAGTGACAAAGGAAGAGTCAAAGCATATGGACCAAACATAAGGTTACCACGGATCCTTAGGTCAAGGGACTAATTATATGCACTAGTGTAAGTAGGAAGACTTGCTACTATGATTATCTAGTGAACTCTCTAGGTAGGTCTTCAATGCCTTATTTTGTAACAAGCATCCACTAACATACATCTATATCTCATATAGGATTGCTCATGAAACAAAGCAACATCCAACCCTTGGCTTTATGCATCGTTAGTATAAGTTTATCCAGATCTTAGATGTCTTATCTTATAAGATCCTAAGACTTGAAAGTTTAAAGATTTCAATCATGCAAGACTTATTCCATAATTGCCATCTAATATATAACCAAGTCCCATAGTCTTGTGTGACGTAAGGGCTTCATCCAAATATCACTGAAGTAATAAAGAGCATAAGATGAAGATAATCATATAAAGAATATCATTCAATCAAGATTGTTTTACAAGGCTAATCTAATTAGCTTGTAGAGCACTATTCCAACAATCTGTCTTTTCATCGTTGTGAAGGGCATAAAATGAGATAGTATGAAATTCTTACGTAAGATAGTATGACATTTTAGAAAATAAGTTTTTCAAAATGAGGTCATAAAAGGGAATCGAACATTGAGCATAGAAACATAGTTATCAAGGTTATTAGAGAGCCGATAAATATCTTGCCCTAGGCTTTTTTTGGGATATAAGAGACAAAAGGACCATATTTGCATGGCAAGCATAAAACTACAGTAGTTTTCCAAAGGCATATTTATTTTGGCCAATTAGCTAGGTTCCATGAGCTTGAGATTGGACATTGACCATAGAGATTGGGTAATCTTCAATGGAGATTAATTGAATTGAGTCATTACTTTAAAGACGTTTAAACTAATATGAATATTTTGATATTCAAAATATCACAAGAGTTATGAGCCCATGTCTAATAAATGGCAGAACCTAATGGGTCACACACAAAGGCCAATTAGAAATCCTACTTGATGAAGGGAATTTCTTAAGAGATAGAAATATTCCTCTTGATCGATTTGAAGGAAGAAAATAGTTGACTAAATTTGTGGTCATTTTGACTTGATCAATTTAATTGTTAAATTGATCTAAATAATTTAAGGAGTTAAATTAAACCTATTAAATTAAGGAGTTAATTTAATTGGTGCCACGTAACTATCAACTTGTCAATTTAACTTATGGAGTTAAGTTGACACCTTCTAGTTTAAAGTGTTAAGCTAATTGACTTAAAGAATTAAGTCAAGATCAATCAATTAAATTAAGTGGTTAATTTAATTGAAATGAAGAATTAATTTTGGAGGAAAATTCATAATGAAAGAGTTCATTCTGAATGCATTAGAATTTATTTGGATGACATTTCATGAGATTAAATGAAGATTCCAAATGAAATTCAAATGCATTCTAAATTCATATTTCAAATGTAAGATAGTCTTGCTTAGGTGGTGCCAACCTCATGGGAGATGTGATTCTAACTTGAATCACACCTCTACCTCTATAAATAGAGGAGTTGTTGGGCAATGAGAAGAATGTGATGTTAGATTCCATTTTTCCCTCCAATTTTTTGTGTTTTGTTCATTAGTTGAGGCTGAAAGCAATATAAACACTAGGATCTATAATTAAAAATTCAAAACACAAAGTAACTAGTGCCTACAAGAAAAACAGAGATCAAATCATGCCTCAGATTCAAATTTATATAGATGATTACCTTTATAAGCAAATTCGAGAAGAAACAAGGGAACACTTCACCGGTTCCAGAATCTGTCAACTCGTAGCACAACAAAAGGATTGCGACGATCACCCTACCAAATTACCTCCAAAAATTCTGGAACAATTGTTGGAGATATCCAACATCTTGGAAAACCTCTAGTAAAAACTTTAGATCAATTATCCATCTGGAATGTCCTAGATAAAATGGAAAAGTTGGACCTCATGCAGAAAGCTCTTTAGAAATAGAGCAAGGCACACGTCTTGTCTCTATTGAAATAGTCCACACACTAATAAGACTTTCTAATTCTCTAGTTCATGAGATAGAATAGAACCATAGAATTGATAATGTAGGAGGCCAAAAATTTGTAGGAGGAAAAAGAAAGAAGCTAAGCATTCACTTCATGAAATGCTAGCTTACAATGGGGGTTATTTTGGACGAAAATGAAGAATCTAATCTTTCTCACCTATGGCATGTGTATTGCTCTCTCTTTGGCCAAGCCCTCATCTATATCTATATATAGATGTGGAATTGTGTGATGCCAAGATGGCATCACACATTCCATGAAGGAAGTGGGGGCAGCCAAGGAGGTGCTTAAGTGGCAAAAAAGAATCCAAATTTCATTTGGATTTCATTTGCATCTTAATTACATCTAAAATCTTATTTCAAATTAATTAAAAAGTCATCTCAAATCTCATTTGAGTCTCTCTCCAAAATTCATTCATCCTAATTAATCAAATTAAACTGTTTAATTTAATTAATTATGCTTTGACTCAACTTTTTAAATCAAACTAGCTTAACTCTTTAAGCTTAATTGTTAACTTAACTCTTTAAGTTAACTTGACCAATTGATGGTTATGTTGGCACCATATAATTAACTTTTTAATTATTGATCAAATTTAACTCTTAAATCAGTTGATTAATTTAACACTTAAATCAATGAAACCAAAATTGACCTTCAAACTAAGCACCAATTTGGTCTATTTGGAGAGAGATCCCTTTTCTAACTCCGTAGAAAATTCTCTCCATCAATTAAGCAGCTAATTAGATTTTGTGTGTGACCCAATAGGTTCTACCATTCATTGGACATGGGATCACAACTCTTTGTGACTTTTCAATGTCTTATATTCATTCTAATTTAAAACTCCTTTTAAACTAGTCGACTCAATTCAATCAATCTCATTAATTGAAGAGTACCCAATCTCCATGGTCGATGTCCAAATTTAAGCTCATGGAGCCTAACTAATTAGCTAAAATGAATATTCTGGAGAATCATCATCGCTATACGCATGCCATGTAAATACAGTCCTTTTATCGCTTATCTCCCAAAGAGGCCTAAGGCAAGATATTTGTTGGCACTCCATTAGCCTTAATGCTATTTCTCTATTCTCAATGTTCAAATCCATTTGTGTGACCTCACCTTTGAAAATTTTCTTTTCCAAATTGTCAGACCACCTTATGCAAGGATTTCTTAAAATCGATCATTATACAATATATAGGAGATGTACTAACCTTTCATAATAGCAAGGAGTTGGATTCCATCTTCGATCTCACAAACCTCCATGCCAAGTAGCTTATACCTAATCTCAGCCTAAAAGACTCGCTAAGTGGTCAAGGTTGAGTCAAAGCATAAGGACCAGATAAAAGGATACCATGTATCGTCAAATTAAAGGACTAATAATATGCATTAGCATAAATAGGAGAGCTAGCCACTATTAACTTGCCACTTTGGCTATGTAGTGGATTAGCCGGTGGGTCTTCAATGCCTTGTTCTCTAATAAGCACCCACTAACATGCACCCGTATCTGATATAGTTGCTCATAGAACAGAGCAATCTCCGATCCTTGGATTTATGCATCATTAGTGCAAGCCAATTAGGATCTTAGATGTCCCATCTCCTCAAATCCTATGACTTGAAAGTTTTAAGATCACGACCATGTGAGACTTAGTCTAGGGTCACCAAATCAAGTCCCATGTCTTAGCTGATCTAAGAGCTGAAGGTTTGTGTGGCACTAGGATCCAAATATTTCAAAAAAAATTGAATAAACTAGCCCACACAACACCATAAGGATCTATACAAGCTTAAAATTCAAATTTAGAAAGGAAAAATATCTGGGTGAAAG
Source organism: Jacaranda copaia (assembly GCA_014898725.1). Lineage (NCBI taxonomy): Eukaryota > Viridiplantae > Streptophyta > Magnoliopsida > Lamiales > Bignoniaceae > Jacaranda > Jacaranda copaia. Next base: position 94,246 of record JACGDI010005535.1, read on the forward strand.
CAGAAAATTCATAGAGCAATAGTTAAACTCCTCCCTGCCATCAAATGGGCTCTTCACCGGTGCAACAGGTTCACTACCATTTTTTCCTTAGATACACTTCTCCGTTTAGGATGAAATTTTAAATAGAACTCCTTAACCTTTTTGAAGATTCTACAGTTCAAATTTTAGGCCAATCAGAACTCCAAAGATACTCCAACTAGAGGCAAAACTTAGCTGCCAGAAATAGCTCTAGTAAAGAGCTAAAGCAACCAAATTAGATTTCCTCTAACGCAAATTGTCCACATGCCAAATTAATGGCCTACTCTCTATAAAAAGGCTGGAATATCTACAAAGAATGAGGGGAGGAAGGTCGAGAATATTGTGGTGGAAAGAGGAGAGAAAAGGAGAGAATGATAGGAGACTAAGAACTTAGATTCCCACTACATAATATTGTTGGGAGAATATCACATAAAATTGCTCACCTCATGCATTTATATGGCCAACCACTCACCATATCAATATATATAGGAGTGGTCACACACCTCCCATAAGGAGTTGATGCCAAGTGTCCCTTGCTTAAGTGGCCACTAACTTTGTGATTAGTGAATTTAATTGAAGCACAAATTTCATCTAATGAAATGTCTTACAATTAAATTCTATTTCTTATTAAATGAACTCTTCATTTAATAATTCTCCCAAAAATTATCTCTCCAACTTAATTAAATTAAACACTTTAATTTAATTAATAATTATTTAACTTAACTCTTAAGTCAAAATGCTTAACCTTTTAAGCTAGTAAAAATTAATTCAACCCCTAAATTAAATTTGACCAATTGATAGTCATGTGACATCAATTAATTAACTTTTAATTAATTGATCTTAATTTAACTCTTTGATCAATTTAATAATTAAATTGATCAACCCAAAATGACTACAATTTTGCCTAATCTAAAAATCAGTCATGAATTTTCCAACTCTTAGAAATTTCTCCTTCTTCCAATAGACCATGTCATTGGCTTTTGTGTGTGACCCATTAGGTTCTACCATTCATTGGACATGGGCTTACAACTCTTTATAATTTTTGGAATATTAAATATTCACTTTAGTTTAAACATTATTAAACTAAGCGACCCAATTCAATTAATCTCATTAATTGAAGAGTACCTAATCTCCAAGTCGAGGTCCAACCTCAAGCCCATGGAGCCCAACTAATTGGTCTAAATAAATGCTCTTGAAGAGCCATTTTAGCATTATGTGTACCATGCAAATACGATACTTCTGTCTCCTATCTCCCAAAAAAAGTCTAGGGCAAGATGTTTATCGACTCCCTAATAATCTTGATACTATGTTTCTATTCTTAATGTTCAATTTCGTTATGTGACCTCACCTTTAAAAAATTCTTTTTTCAAACTGTCACACCACCTTACGTAAGAATTTCTTGGAATCAATCATTTAGAACACATAAGAGATGTATTCATCTTGCACAAAGATGAGGAGTCAGATTTCATCTTAGATCTCATAAACCTTCATGCCAAGTAGCGCATACACAATCTCAACCCAAAAGACCCGTTAGGTGCTCAATAAAGAGTCAAAGCATGAGGACCGAACATAAGGTTACCATGGACCCTTAGGTCAGAGAACTAATAATATACACTAACGTAAGTAGAATAATTAGCTACTGCCGACTTGCCGCTAAGGGAATCTAGTGGATTATTCGGTATGTCTTTAGCACTTTGTTCTCTAACAAACACCTATTAACATGCACTCGTATCTCATACAGTTGCTCATGGAATGAAGCAATCTCCAACCCTTAGATTTATGCATCACTAGTACAAGTCTATTCAAATTTTAGATGCCCTATCTTATAAGATCCCATGCCTTGGAAGATTTAAGATCACAACTGTGTGAGACTTATTCCATGATCACCGCCTATGTGTAACCAAGTCCTATAGTTTTGTGTGATCTAAGGGCTTCATCTAAATGTAAGTGAAATAAATAAAGAGCATATGATAAAGATGACCCTATAATGAATATTATCTAACCAAGATAGTCTTACAAGGAAATAGTTTACAAGGCCAATCTCATTAGCTTGTAGGACATTATTCCAACAATCTCCCACTTTCCTTTAAGCCAATTCCCTGTGATCTTGAGACCCATCTTCGTAAATTTTCATCCAAAGACCTCTAGCTTTTAGGGGTTAATATAATAGTTTTGCTATATTCTCTTATGAGGCAACTTTTATCCACTCAGTTGTCATCTCTATCAATTGATATCATATATTGAATGATAACATATTTAATGTGTTTGGATCACTAATAAGATCATGGCTCAAGTTTGATATTATCTTACAAAGATAATTGTAGGCTCATGCACACTAGGCACTACATCCAACCCTTAAATGAAGCTTTTATCCAAACACCTTCTTTTGCAGTTTCCAAAATGATAAAGTATTCCAACCATAGTGGTTATCTGGGCCCTAGTGCCTAGTTGGAACTATTCCAACACACCATGCTATCATTAAGGCAAAACATGTATCCAAAATTGGATATTAGGTCATCTATATTGGATTGAAAACTAATATTTAAAAACTCTATGAGTTTCAAGTCTCTATTATCGTAAACCAAAAACAAGTACTTAGTCCATCTAAAGGACCATTTTTATGGCTATCCAGTGACCCTCACCATGATTGGATTGGAACCTACTCGTAATGCTTAGTGAGTGTGCCACATCTGGTCTCGTACATTGAACTGCATACATTATGCTTTTAATAGTAGAGACAAAAGGTATGTGAGACATTCTTCATTTCTCTTCCTTAGTTTTAGGTAACTTGGGGACTATAGACTTCAAGAGATGAATGCCATGTCCTATGGGAAAGAAACCTCTCTTGGATTCTTTCATGCTAAATCTTTTTAGTGTTTTGTTCAATGTATGGGATTTGGGAAAGCTTTAGCATCCTCCCTGATCTATCTCTATAGATATGCATTACCAATATGCAAGACGCATTTCCTACCTATTTCCCAAGTCTTTCATGGAGAATTGTGTAGATAACCGTGCTTTAGTACACTTTAAAAAATTCCTACCTCATTCCCAATGAGAAGGATGTCATCGACATAAAGCACAAAAAACTGTATACTACTCCCACTAGTCTCTTGCACACACATAGTTCATACATATTTTTGACAATGTCAAACAATTTGACTATTTAATCGAAATGTATGCTTCAACTTCAGGACGCTTATTTAAGTCCATAAATAGATCTCTAGAGTCTGCAAACTTTTTGCACACTCTTTTTGGATGTAAAACCTTGTGGTTGCTCCATGTAGATCTCTTCTTTAGTATCACCATTGAGGAAAGCAATTTTTACATCCATTTGCCATGCCTTATAGTCATAATATATGGTTATGGCAAGTAAATTCAAATAGATTTAGGCATAGCGACTGGTGAAAAGGTTTTCTCAAAATCGATGCCAGGTCTTTTAGTATAACCTTTTGCCATTAATTGTGTCTTAAAAGACACCACTTCTCCATCTACCCCAAGCTTTCGCTTATAGATCTTCTTGCAACTAACGGGAATTATTTCCTTTGGTGGATCTACCAAAGTCTATATTTTGTTTGAGTACATGGAGTCTATTTCAGGTCTCATAGCTTCAAGCTAATGTCCCGAATCTATGTCCAACATAACTTTCTTATAGGTCTTCGAATCTCTATCCAATTAACCCATCTCATAAAGAAATCCAAACTTTTTAGGTTACGTTTTGATCCGGCTCAACCTTCTCAGAGGTTGTGTTTTAGCCTCTTTGATACCTATTTATTTCTACCGCTTGTGGGATTTATTGATGATCTTGAACTTGACCAGGTTGAATTACAATGCCTTTCTATCTTATAGAAATTCCTTTACCAAATTGGTAGCAATCCTTAAAACAAACACATTTTCTTCTGAGGGATCATAAAAGTAATAACCCATAGACTTTCTAAGGTATCCCATAAGCTTGCACAAGATGGATCTACTCTCTAACTTATCTCCCACTGTTCATCTCATGTAGGTGGGAGTTCCTCAAAACCTTAGAGATATTAGTAAGAGGGTGCTTTACCATGCCATATCTCATATGGCACTTTTGGCACCAACTTTGAAGGTACTACTCTTAATAACTTCACTGCCGTCATTAAAGTATATCCTCAAAAGGATACTGACACATCATAGAAGCTGATTATGGAATGTACCATGTCCAACAAAGTACAGTGTCTCATCTTAGTTACTCCAATGTGTTGGGGTGTGCCAGGTGGAGTCCATTGAGAGAGAATCCCATTTTTCTTTAGATAATCCAAGAACATGGTACTTAAGTATTTTTTCTCTCGATCTAATCAATAGGCTTTAATACTAAATCCTTTTTTTTCTACTTCATTCTTGTATTCTTTGAATTTTTTAAAGGCTTTAGACTTGTATTTCATAAGATACACATGTCCGAACTGACTATAATCATCGGTAAAGATGATGACGTAAGAACAACCTCTTTTCCCACCAACTTTTAGTGGTCTACAAACATCCACATGGATCAAATCCAAAGGATTTGTGGAGTGCTCTATTTGTCTTACAAAAGGAGTTTTGGTCATTTATCCCTTCAAACAAGATTCACAAGTAGGAAAGTCCTCAATGCCACTAATATTTAGTGCGTTAATAGCTTCTAACTTGTTCATCCTATTTTTCGAGATATGACCAAGTCTTATATGCTTCATCATGGCATTATCTTGGATATCTGATTGCTTACTTAGTTGAAAGTGCATTAGTAAGTATTAAGAATTCAATGTACACAATCCTTTGTTAAGTGCACCATGAGCAATTAAAGAACCCATTCTTTAATGCCTTCAATCTCCCATTTGATATAGAAGGATCAAATTCTTCACTATCAAAATGAGAATTGAAATAATGTTCTCAATAATATATGGTACGTTATAATAAAGCTCAAATGCAAGTGTAGAGTTCTCTAAGTTCAACTTATTGTATGCCTTCGGCTTTGCACACAACTTTTTCTCCTTAGCCAAGGTAGTAGCTCATATCCACATCACTTTGATAACATGCGATATCATATATCCATGAGGAAAATTTTAACCTAAAATGAACTTTAATAAAGTACATACCCTTCTTAAGGGTTGCAAGGTATTATTTGCAATAGTACTTCCAATGGCCTATTTTGCCCAGTAGAAATAAAATATCGACTATTTCCTCTATAATCTTCTTGACCCCTCCAGATGTCTTTAATGGTTGTTTTTCCTTAGAGGAAGAACCTTTCTTCCTTTTACCTTCCTTTCTAGTACCCCTTGAGCCCATAAATATGGATGAGGAAACAAGTGTTAAAGGTTTGCTCTTATCATAGTATTCTCCTTCCAGATCAACACTTTGATCAATAAAACTCGGCGAGGATGTGAGGATCAAATCCTCATGGAGATCATTGTCCACCACTACATCTATGTAGAAAAAAAAAAGCTTCTCCAAGCTTAATCATCATTAGACCGTAGTCGATGACACATGACTTCCCATCCATCCTAGCATGAAAAGTCACTTTTGACAATATAAACTTCTTATACCTCGTTTGCTTTACAATTCTTTGTAAATTTCAACCAAGGTATCATTTATGTGTCTTTGAGATTTTTAAAGTTTGTAGATGCTATTATGAGACTAAGGGATAGAACAATCCTAAGCCTAAATCATGAACTTTTCACATGTCTCTAGATCTACTTTGATCCCAAAGAGATTAGGAGTACCATGATATGGGACCAATATTCGCTTTTAGGAATTTAAAATAATTTTTGAGGTTAAGCCAATCATTGAAGTTTGGCCCGATTGGTTTATTGGTTTCCAAAATAACATTGAGTGGAATTTTTAGGCATTCTTGAGATTTCACAAATCATGAAAGATGAAAAATAGAATATAAGTATGTGATTGAATTTGACATTAAAAATATGTTCATGGTCTTTCAAGTACGTTTTCCTCCCACTATTTTATCAAATTCTTCACCCCCAAGAAGAATTCAGGAAATCAAATTTCCTAATGAGAATCAAGATCCCAAGGACTTGCCAATGGACCCCCGTGACCAAGTGCCATCCACAAGTAATGAAAGTGTAAGCAAATTTTGCTAATTGCATCTTTTGCAACTTTTGATAAATTTTGCCTCACTTTTCATATAAATCAGCGTGACCATGTACCATCCATACTACTAAGTGTTAAGTCCAACCTACTAATCATACTTTGATTTAAGACAACCTTACTATATCCCCCATGGTCGAGCACCAATGGGTGAGGGTTCTTAAGTTAAAGGTCCATCTTATGCTAAGTGTATGCTCATAGCTTTTCTCCTAAGTATGATCCCGTGATTGAGTGCCATCACACAAAATCGGTATCAATGTCGTGGCAAACACTATTGGTAGAAGGCTTGGATTAATTAAAACTCTTTTAATTTATATCCATTTAGACTTAATGTTTGAAAACACTTAGACCTTCTTAGTTGAGGGTTTTTGCTTGTAAAGATCTCATCATTTCTATCTTCTTATTTTGGTTCTCTATATCCTAATCATGCATCTCATACAGCATAGGATATGAAAAATGTAAATAAGTAAATAGCCAAGCATGCTCCTAGGGTGGGATGACCATGAGATTAACTAAGTGATGCACTTAGAGCCATATATACATCAATTCAGTTGATTTTAAGTGGGATAATTAAACTAAACTATTACATGAGAGTATCCTACACATTCATGGGTCTTCAAATGATCTCCATGCCTTCACAGGACTCCTTACTTCATGCAACATTTACATAAATGAAAATTCTCACTCCTAGTGGTTTTATTCTCATAACTTTTACAAGATAGAACAAGAGGCATGCAAGCCCCATTTAATACAACCAATTTCAAAAATTAAAATAAGAAAAATCAATATTAGAGGCTCATGATCATCCCCATTCATTCATCATTCATTCAACATTTAAATAAACAATAAATGAACCAAGAATGGACATTCAATTCCAACAATTAAGTGCTAATCAAATTAATAAATAATTGGTCATGCAAAAACATGCATAACACTTATGCATCACATTTTTGCCATATTTTGAGATCAACTTTAACAAGTTTTGAAAGCAACCAAAAAGTGCCCAACATAATTTTGAGGCCTTGCACAACATTTGTACAACCAATGTGTGTGTTTCAAAATAAGTTTGGTCACTAAAGGTACCAACGAAAAAGCTCAAAACCCATCCCAAATTTAACTTATATGATAGCTAAGGCTTGCTCACTGCTAGGCAGTAGCTCTTGACCACTACCTTGCTGTGGGCTGTCACAAACTGGCAGCACCCCTGTTTAGGGGTTCTTGGTTGAATCAAGCCATTGTCGGTTCAACTTTTGTGCACCAAGAATTTCAGAACAATTCCTAAACATCAAAACACATAACATTGGTGAAAAGTTTAGATTAAAACACCTTTTAAAACTGAAATATCGAGTGTCCAAAGATGCTTGAAAAACAAGTTTAAACAAGAATCATATTCTTCAAAAATCTCCAATTATAACCAATCCTATTGCACCTAAAAATAACCAGAACAACTTAAGGTCATTCATAACATGTCATATAAGAATATAAAATTCACCAATGCCAAATCAAAATTTAACATTAGAAAATGGAATCAAAACATGCCTATCATACAACTATTAAATCACACAATAGCATGATTCAATCCATCAACCAAGGAGCCATAAGCAAGATCATCCATACACTCCAACCCATCATATGGATCAAGTACATGGTGATTGTGATCTGTTTTTCACAAAAACCAATCATCCAAGCCAAGCAAAATCCAAATCCATGCATGAATATGGCTTTGATACCACTTGAAGGCTTGTATGGCTCTAAGATCCAAATATTTCAAAAAACACTGAATAAACTAGCCTACATAACACCAAAACAATCTAGACATGCATATGATTCAGATTTAGAAAGATAAAATACCTGGGTGAAAGAAAAAAATTTGAAGAGCAAGAGTCAAACTCTTCCCTACCATCAAATGGGCTTTTCACTGGTGCAGCAGGATCACTACCATTTTTCCCTTGGATAGACTTCTTCATTGTGCTGAAATTTTAAATGGAACTCATCAACCTGTTATATATTTCGCAACTCAAATTTCAATTCGATTAGAACTCCAGAGGTGCTCCAACCAAAGGCAAAAACTAGTTTCCAGAAATAGCTCGAATTCAGAGCAAAAAGCAACCAAATTAGATTACCTCTAATGCAAATTGTCCACACGCCAAATTAATGGCCTATTCTCTATAGAGAGGCTGGAATATCTGCAAAGAATAAGAGAAGGAAGGTTGAGAATATTGTGGTGGAAAGAGGAGAGAGAGTGAGAGAATGATGGGAGACTAACAATTTAGATTCCCACTACACAATATTGTTAGGAGAATATCAGATAAAATTGCTCACCTCATGTATCTATATGGACGGCTACTCACCATATCAATATATATGAGTGGTTAACACCTCCTTCAAGGAGGTGGTGCCAAGTGTCCCTTGCTTAGGTGGCCACTAACTTTATTATTAGTGAATTTAATTGAAGCACAAATTTCATCTATTGAAGTGTCTTGCAATTAAATTCTAATTCTTATTAAATGAACTCTTCATTTAATAATTCTCCTAAAAATTATCTCTCCAATTTATTTAAATTAAACACTTTAATTTAATTATTAATTGTCTGACTTAATTCTTAAATCAAAATGCTTAACATTTTAAGCTAGTTAAAATTAACTCAATTCTTAAATTAATTTGACCAATTGATAGTCATGTGACATCAATTAACTAACCTTTAATTAATTTATCTTAATTTAACTTTTAAATTAATTTGACCAATTTAATAATTAAATTGATCAAGCTAAAATGATTATAATTTTGCCTCCTCCAAAAATCGGTCATGAATTTTCTAACTCTTAGAAAATTTTGCTTCCTTCAATAAACTACTTTATTGGCTTTTGTGTGTGACCTACTAGGTTCTACCATTCATTGGACATGGGCTCACAACTCTTTGTGACTCTTGGAATATCAAATATTCACTTTAGTTTAAACTCCTTTAAACTAAATGACTCAATTCAATTAATCTTATTAATTGAAAAGTACCCAATCTCCATGGTCGAGGTCCAACCTCAAGCCCATGGAGCCTAACTAATTTGTTGAAATAAATGCTCTTGAAGAAGAACCATTCTAACATTATGCGTATCATGCAAATACAGTCATTCTGTCTCCTATCTCCTGAAAGAGACCCAGGGTAAGATATTTGTTAGCTCCCTAATAGCCTCGATATTATATTTATATTCTTAATGTTCAATTCTATTGTGTGACCTCACCTTTGAAAAACTCATTTTCCAAATTGTCACACCACCTTGTGCAAGAATTTCTTGAAATCAATTATTATAGAACACATAGGAGATACACTTGCCCTTTACAAAAATGAGAAGTTAGATTCCATCTTTGATCTCACAAGCCTCTTTGCCAAGTAACTCATACCTAATCTCAACCCAAAAGACTCGATTGGTGGTAAATGAAGAGTTAAAGCATGAGGAATGAACATAAGGTTACCATGGACCCTCAAGTCAGAAGACTAATAATATGCACTAACGTAAGTAGGAGAACTAGCCACTGTCGACTTACCACTATGGGTATTTAGTGGATTCTCTAGTGGGTTTTCCGTACCTTGTTCTTTTACAAGAACCTACTAACATGCACCCATATTTTATACAATTGCTCATGGAATAGAGTAATCTCCAATCCTTGGATTTATGCATTGTTAGTGCAAGTTTATTAGGATCTTACATGCCTTATCTCATGATATCCTATGACTTGAAAGATTTAAGATCACAACCACGTGAGACTTGTTCCATGATCACCACCCAGTACGTGACCAAGTCCCATAGTCTTGTGTGATCTAGGGGCTTCATCCAAATGCAAGTGAACTAAATAAAGAGCATATGATGAAGATGGCTATATAATGAATATCATCCAAACAAGATTGTCTTACAAAAAAATAGTTTACAAGGCTAATCTCATTATCTTGCAGGGTACTATTCCAATAAGGGCTTTATCCAAATGCATGTGAAGTATAATAGAGCATAAGATGAAGGTGGCCATATAAAGAATCTTTCAATCAAGATTGTTTTAGAAAGTAATAGTTTGTACAAGGCTATTCTCATTAGCTTGTTGGGTACTATTCCAACAATCTCCCATTTGCCCTAAAACCAATGCCTCATAGCCTTAAGACCCATCTTCTCAAGATGTCCTTCAATGACCTTTTGCAATAGGGGTTTAGTCAGTGGATCTATTATGTTCTCTTTTGAGACAACTCTCTCCACTTGAATGTTGCCTCTATTGATGATCTCCTGGATTAAATGATATCATCTCAATATGTGCTTAGATCGCTGATAAGATCTTAGCTCTTTAGCTTGTGCTATCACCCCATTGTTGTCACATAAGACAACAACTGGCTTAGCAAAGCAAGGTACAATATTCAACTCTTGAATGAAGTTTTTCATCCAAACACCTTCATTTGCAGCTTTTGAAGTTGCAATATTGTTTGCCTCTATGGTCAAGTCGGCCATGGTGTCTTGCTTAGAATTTTTCCAATTTACCATGCCGCCATTAAGGTAAAATATGAATCCAGAAATGTATTTGAGGTTATCTATATCTGATTGAAAATTGAAATCTGAAAACCCTTCAGGCTTTAATTCTCCATTCCTGCACACTAAAAGTAAGTCCTTAGTTCTTCTTAAGTACTTAAGGAACATTTTACAACCATCCAGTGACTCTTACCGAGGTTAGATTAGAACCTACTCAAAATATTTAGCGAGTGTGCCACATCTGGTCTTATACATTGAACCACATACATTATGCTTTATATTGCCAAGGCATAAGGTATTTGGGATAACCTTCGTTTCTCCTCTTCAGTCTTAGGGGCCATAGACTTGGAGAGATGAATTCCGTGACCTATGGGAAAGAACTCTCTCTTGGATTCTTTCATACAAAATCTCTTTAGTATCTTGTCAATATACGAGGTTTGGGAAAGCACCAGTATCGTTCTCGATCTATCTCTATATATATGTATTCCCAACATGTAAGATGCTTTTTCTAAATCTTTCATAGAGAATTATACAGATAACCATGCTTTAGTGCACTCTAACATTCCTACCTTATTCCCAATGAGAAATATGTCATCGATATAAAGCACAATAAATTGTATTGAACTCCCACTAGCCTTCTTGTACATAATAGCTCATATACATTTTTGACAAAGCCAAATAATTTGAATATTTTGTCAAAACGTATGTTCCAACTTCAAGATGCTTATTTGAGTTCATAAATGGATCTTTAAAGCTTGCAAACCTTTTGCTCACTCCTTTCAGACGTAAAACCTTGTGGTTGCGCCATGTAAATTTCTTTTTCTATGTCACCATTGAGAAAGCGGTTTTCGCATCCATTTTCCATAATCAAAATTGATATTGGGCCTTTGAGTGTAACTTTTTGCCACTAGCCGCGCCTTAAAAGTTACTATTTCTCTATCTACCCCAAGCTTTTATTTATAGATCTACTTGCAATGAATAGAAACTATTCCTTTTGGTGGTCTACCAAAGTTCATACTTTGTTAGAGTACATGGAGTCCATTTTGGATCTCATGGCATCAAGCCAACATCTCGAATCTATGTTTGACATAGCTTCCCCATAAGCCTTTAAATCCTTATCCAATTGACTTGCCTCATGAAGAAATTTGAACCTTTTGGATTGCTTCTTTATCTGATCCAACTTTTTCAAAGGTTGTGTACTAGGTTTTTGCATTTCTATTGTTTCCACCGCTTGTGGGATTTTTTGATTATCTTGAACTTCATCAAGCTTAATAACAACGCCTTTTCTATCCAATAGAAATTTTTTTCCAAAAAGTGGGTGTTTCTCGAAACAAATACCTTTTGTTCCAAGACATCTAGAATAATAGCCTATAGACTCTCTAGGGTATCTTATAAACTTGCACAAAGTGGATCTACTATCTAATTTGTCCCCCATTGTATGTTTCACGTAGGTGAGATATTCCGAAACCTTTAGATAGTGGTAAGAGGGTTCTTTGCCACGCCATATCTCATATGGTGTTTTTTGCACTGACTTTGAAGGTACTATATTTAGTAGCCTCGTAGCCATTTCTAAAGCGTATCCCTAAAATGATATAGGTACATCAAAAAAAAATAATCATGGAATGTACCATGTCTAATAAGGTACGATTTCTCCTCTTGGCTACTCAATTAAGTTGGGGTATGCTAGGTGGAGTTCATTGAGAAATAATCCCATTCTCTTTAAGATAATTCAAGAATTCGGCACGTAAGTATTCTCTCCTTTAATCTGATCGAAGGGCTTTAATTCTAAGTCCTTTTTACTTTTCTACTTCATTCTTATACACTTTGAATTTTTCAAAGGCCTCAGACTTGTACTTCATAAAATACACATGTTTGTATCGACTATAGTCATTGGTGAAAGTGATGAAGTAAAAATAGCCACCTCTCCCACTAACCTTTAGTGGTCCACAAACGTCTATATGGATCAAATCCAAAAGACTTGTGGACCGCTCCATTTATCTTACAAAGGGAGCCTTGGTCATTTTTCACTTCAAACAAGATTCACAAATAGGAAGGTCCTCCATGCTACTAACTTTTAGTGCTTTGAGAGCTTCCAACTTGTTCATTCTATTCTTAGAGATATAGCCAAGTTGTGCATGCCACAAAATGGCATTTTCTTATATATCTTGCTTTCTTTTATTCATTTGAGCATGCATTAGAGGAGTGGAAAAATCAAGCATGTATAATCCATTAACTAATGTACCTTGTGTAATTAAGGAACCATTCCTCAAAGCTTTCAACTTCCTATTTGATAAAATCAAATCCTTCATTATCTAAAATAGGAATTGAAATAATGTTCTTAACAAGATTAGGTACATAGTAAATCGAATCAAGAACAATATAAAACTTTCCTAAGTCTAGTGTTATTATGCCTTAGACCTCGGTTACAATCTTGCTCCATTTCCAAGGTGAATGATCAAATCTCATCATTGCCTATGCAGTCACTAACATGTTCACCAATTCATTGATCAAAACTATTTGCTTGGACATATTAAAATTCACAATGAATTAGTCGAGTGAAAGTGGCAACGATTTAAGAATCAAATCCACGTAAATTCATTATCCATGATCACGTTAAGTTGTCTAAGCTTTTCAATAAGTCCAATCATTTTCAGCCCGTGATCATGGACACTTGCCCCTTTACTCATCCTTGTCCTAAAGAGCTCCCTAGATAAAGTAAACATTTCATATCTTGTTTGAATGCCATACAACCTTTGTAGGTGTGAGTAGATCTTAGTAGCATGTTTCATGTGCTCATGAGTCTTTTAGAGTGTATTAGTCATGGATGCCAACATGAGGTATCTAACTTGTAGATCATTATCCACAAATTTTTTGAACACTTCACGAATCTCATCAGTTGCATCATCACCCAAAGTGTCCAGTGGACTTTGATCAATAACATATATCCTCTTATTAGAGTTAAGAATTATCTTAAGGTTTCTCAACTAGTCTTGGAAGTTAGGCCCAATGAGTTTATTGGTTTCCAAAATGCTTGTGAGTGAATTTTTAACCATTTGTTTATTGAAGATTTCAAAAATCTACATGAGGCAAAAAAGAGAATTAGCATGTGATTGAGTTTGATATTAAAAACATGTTTATAGTCTTTCAAGCATATTGTTTGCCCACTATTTTATCAAATCCTTCACCCCCAAGAAGAATTCAAGAAATCACATTTCTTAGTGAGAATCAAGACCCCAATGACTTGCCAATGGACCCCCATGACCGAGTGCCATCCATGAGCAATTGAAGGGTATACAACTTTTTCTAATTGCATCTTATGCAACTCTTGATATATTTTGCCTGACTTTTCATATAGACCCATGGACTGTGTGCCATTTATACTACTAAGTGTTAAGTCAAACCCGCCAGTCAAACTTTATCTCAAGATGGCATTACGATATCCCTCGTGATTGAGTGCCAACGTGTGAGGGTTCCCAAGTCAAAGATGCACCTTAGATTAAGTGTATGCTCACAGCTTTTCTCTAAAGTGTGACCCCTGTGACCGAGTGTCATCACACAAAATCGGTAGCATCATCATGGCATACACTATTGGTGGAAGGCTTGGATTAATTAAAACTCTTTTAATTTGTATCCATTTTAACTTAATATTTGAAAATACTTACACATTATAAGTAGAAGATTTTTGCTTGCAAAGATCTCATCATTTTATCATCTTATTTTGGTTCTCTATATCCTAATCATGTATCTCATACATCAATAGAATATGGAAAGTATCAATAAATAAATAGCTTAGCATGCTCCTACAGTAAGATGACCACGAGACTAACCACGTGATGCAATTAGATCTATGGATGCATCACTTCGGTTGATTTTAAGTGGGTTGAATTAAACTAAACTA